>ML808239.1:47261-86528 GCA_009831015.1 Picea engelmannii
ATGAATTGATGAAGGCGCTAAAAAATTTTAAGGGGATATTTTGAGCGCTAACAAGTCTATCCTCAGACTATTTCACATACCACTGATTAAACTTATATAACCATCAATTTTTAATAGGATAATCAAGAAAATGAGGATGATTAATTACCATGGGATTTTGAATAGCTTCCCAAATTTCTCCAAATTTTGAATCTGATTCATACTTGGATTTCCATGCATCATATGAAGCACACCTCACCTCCAAGATGTAAATTACCTATATTGGCAGGCGTCTCAACATATCAACCATTTTATTTGTAGTCCCCTTATTATATTTGATCAGCAGATGGAATTGTTGGATGTATGTTTCCCACTTCAAGTGCCTTTGGTCCTATATCTTGCTTTGGGAGTTGATAAAGATCAATGGATGATCGTTTGTATGTAGAATAGTCTCATTGACAAGGAGATAGTGTCACCATTGCTTGAGCACTTGAACCAAACTATATAATTCTTTTTCATATGTACTATAATTAAGCTTAGCTTCTGTGAGAGCCCCTGAGTGATATTCTACAGGGTGTCCTCCTTGTTTGAGAACCGCGCCAATCGTGAATTGAGACGCATTCATCTCGATCTCAAATGGTTGTTGCAAATCAGGAAATCTAAGAACTGTAGAGAAAAATGCTTCCTTGAGTTGTGTAAATTTTTTCATTACATCTGCATGTCAATCAAAGTGTGGCTGGTTGGCCAGCTAATGCAAAGGATTTTCCAATTGTGAGAAATGTGCTACAAATTTGCAGTAAAAATTGATACCGCCCATGAAGCTCTTCAATTGCAGTGTTGAGGTGGCCACTAGCCATTGTGCCAACACTTGAACTTTTTCTAGATCAAGCCTGATGCCCTCTGTATCCACAATGAAGCCCAAATATTGCACGGACTTCTGTCCAAAAAAGAAAATCTTCTCTTTGACCTGCAGCTTGTGAGTTCAAAGTAACTCAAGGACTTGGCGCAACTGTTGCATGTGTTCTTCCCACGATCTACTAAATATCAAAATGTCGTCCAAGTATATCACCATGATCTTTCCCAATAATGGATGAAACACATCATTAATGAGCCTCGTGAATGTGGTTGGGGCATTGGTGAGCCCGAAGGGCATGACAAGCCATTCAAAGAGACCAAACTTGGTTTTGAATGCGGTCTTCCAAGTTTCTTTTGAGTGCATTCTCACTTGGTGATAGACCGAATTTAGATCCATCTTTGTGAAGTAAACGACGTTGTGTAGGTGATCCATGAGGTCCTCAATCCTCGGGAGAGGGTAACGGTTTTTAATCGTGATCTTGTTTAAGGCTCGGTAATTAGTGACTAGACACCATTCGGGACCATCCTTCTTGGGGATGATGAAAGCAAGTGAAGCGCAAGGAGAAGAGGATGGTTGGATATGTCTGGATTCAAGAATTTGAGTGATATAATGTTCAATATCATCAGATTCGTGAGGGGCTAAGTGATAGGTCGGAGCATTGGGTAGTGAAGAACTCGGAATGAGTTAGATAGAGCGTTCAATCGATCTGGAGGGGGGAAATCCTGAGGGTTTGGTAAAGACATCAACAAATTCTTTGAGAAGGGGTGTCATTTTGTGAGGGACCGTATTAGTCAGATTATCATATTACTAGGCAGAGAGAGACACATCGGTTAAGGGAACTCAAAGGCTTTTGTGAAGATGGGTGATTGGATGAGGTGAGCATGTATATGCGTCCTTGATGGCGGAGATGATATTGATGAGTCTTTGCATGATATACATTGTGGAAATCTTGTTGATACGTGATGTCTGGTAAAATGTATGCATAATATAAAGGGGCAACATCACAGATCACCACATCATGAAATGGTCCTATGGCGAAGGTGATTGTGCATTGTGTAGAGAATTGGATATGTGGACCTCCTTGTTAAACCCAATTGAGATGATAGGGGTGGGGATGCAGAGTACTAGGTAATTGCAGACGTTGGACTAGTTCGTGAGATACCAAATTATTTTGACTATGGTTATCAAGGATGAGAGTAGCGATGGTATTTTTTATTTGGAAATTGTGAGTGAAGAGAGGAGGCGACGAAGAGGTTGGATTATTCATGATCATTAGCACCAATGAAGGGTCTAGCTCGGTAGGATTCTTAAGGGATATCATGTCAACATATTTGTCTCCAACTTCAGGCTCCACCTCTGTTAACAATGTCTTTTGGGTATTTCAATTATTTATGGTACAACAGTCTGTGGTGGAGTGTGAACTAGTCTTATGGAAATTGCACCAAATATTGAAACTACGAGATTGAGGTGAATTAGCAGAGGGGTTGGTGGGTGATCCTTGTTTTGAAAGGGAAGGGAGAGAATATGAGGATTCACCGGGGTTATTGGGAGTAGTATGGGGAAAGGGATTCCTAGATTGAGGATGTGGATTCACCTTTCACTCAACTGCCAAGGCTCTAAGGAATGCCTTATCCAAGGATGCACTGTCAAACAAATCCACTTTAAGTCTTAGTGGAAATAAAATACCAGAATTAAATTTAATAACCAATACCTCCTCAGGCTCAGATATGTGTAGTTGGAGGTGGATTTTGCAAAAGACATCTATGTAGTCTTGAACTGCTTGATTAGGCAGTTGTCTGAGGTGTATCCAATGAGCAAGAAAATCTTGACAGAAACACGGGGGATAGAACCAATCTCGGAGGCCTTGACAAAATTTCGCCCAGGTTGTGATCATTTGCAGTGGTTGATAGATGTTTTCACCAAGATCTATGAAGAAATACTAGCTCTCTAATTGCATGACCCACCATGTTTAGGCCAAGCCTTCAAGTTGAAGACTCGCAATATGCAACTTTCTCTCTTCGTCTAGATCGGGTGAGTGCGGAAATACATGGAGAGACTGCAAATCCAGGAATCCACAACTTCTCCATTCATATGGACCAAATACTTTGACAATTGGATACGAGTATCCAATTGCATTGGTGTGAAACCTTGTCGTGGTTGCATGAGAATAATCTCATGGAGTGCATTCGCCAAATCTTGTGTTACGAAGGACATATTGTTTGTTGAGGATTATGTCTCTGGCTCTGGCCGCGGAGGCATAATATTCATCTACCTAGTATGAAGCTTGAATTGAAAATGGCCCTGAGGAGGGCGCTTGAAAAAGATCTAAATACTATTGAGGGAGCCCTTGTTGTCAAAGCACTCCTAGCTCAAGAACAATGGTGTGGAATCCCTTAAAAAAAAAAAAAAAAAAAAAAATTAGAACTGGATGTTTTCTTCTGAAGCTCTGAGGGAATCAACTAGGCTATGATACCAATTGATCCACCAGAGAGAGAGAGAGAACCAGCAAGAGAAGTCATATCTCTGTAAAATGATTAGGTAAGATACACATTATAAGTTGGAACAAACACCATCAATCCTTGCATTCGATTCAATAGCTTCCTTTTACAATGGGGATGAAACAAAAAGTAGGAAATATTTCCAAAACGGAGACGCAAATCCACATAGAATGTTTCTGAAAACAAAAACAAAAATGTATGTAGCCCAAAACAAGGAGGCGCTTAGTCCCAATCTAGCTATTATTTTATAAACTTTATTAATTAAGACTTTGTCTTTAGAAACATAATATACCACTACAAAACTGTTGTTAACTCTATGACAAAAAAAATGAAATTGGAATAAACTAGGACTCGCGAAGCTAAAATCATGGTGTGCCCTGCTCCATGGGATTCCCATGTGGCCCAAGGGCCCATATTATCTCATTTATGGGTGCCTTTGTGGAGCCTGGTGTGTTATATCCCTCGTTTGCAATGCAACATTTTTCCAAGCCCTTTTATTGCCATTAGTTTATTATCATCCGAACATTGAGTGCTATGTGCAATGGAAATTAAATATCATCGAAATGCCACTTGAATTTAGGAACACATTGAGTGTCATATGCACTGGAAATTAAAAGACATCGCAAATGCATTCCCCCAACAAGCAATACATTTATTAATTATGTGTTTTCTTTTTTTCATTTTTAAAGGTCCTTGATTTTCATGGAGAATCATTCTATTGCTGTTGAGACCCTGGGGTGAGCATCTATAGGGATATTTTATTTCTTTTAACTTTTTCCAGCTACAACATCTTTGGGCATTTAGCCTCTTCTTCCCATGAAATTAGGTGCAATCCCTTCTTGGGGTCAATGAGCCCCAAAACCCAAAAGATAAGGAAACGAAAGGGAAGTGGTGTGGAAAGTGGTATAAATGAGCGGGAATGGTATGACAACCCTTCAAGTAGACCCCCCAGTAGTAACCCTTTCCCCGAGGGTGACCCACTTACTAGGAAACCATGTCAACCACAAAGGTGAAATAAGGAAAAAGGTATAATTTCCAAGCAAACATTTTCATAATAAATAAAGGACCCCTTGCAGCATGCTCAAATGCTTCAATTATTAAAGTGATACTTACCACGAGACCAGAATTGTTACCTCATGAAGCAAGACTTTTTGTCCTCTATGGACCAAGCTAGTGTGGTGAATGTTTCTACGCTCCTGATCATGAATTCAAGGAACAAATAGAAGCAATTGGAGACAACCTAGATGAAGATGAACTTATAATGATATCGCTTAATGGTCTCACAAGACCTTGGGATGCATTCATCTAAACTATTTGTGCAAGAAAGGAAAAACTCCAATTTGACAGTCTTTGGGAAGAATGTGTTCAAGAAGAAGCAAGAGTAGTTAACCGAGAAGCAATACAATTAAGGGGTGAAGATCGATCCCTATCTACTCATGCTAAAGGAGGAAAGAGAAGGTCTCACTTCAACAAGGAGACCCACCTACATAAGGAATCTCACCCTCCAAGGAGATTCTAGAAGTTTCAGAAAGGTCAAAGAAGAGAAAAGTATTTCTCCTCTTATCAATGTTACCATTGTGACAAGATGGGACATATTGCTAATAATTGTCCAACTATAAGAAAACAATACAAGAAAATAAATAACAAAAGACACCATGCCCATGCAGTTGAAGATGATGAGCCACCCATAAAGATTATTAAAGAAAATATTGAAGACTATGTCTTATTCTCTTCCCTCTCAGGGTCAGTGTCACCTGGAGAGGATACTTGGCTCATAGATAGTGGTTCTTCTAAGCACATGATAGGTCAGAGAGACATTCTCTCTAGCCTTACAGAAAAGAACTTTCCCCATAAAGTTACACTTAGAGATGATTACCAGTACCGTATCAAAGGAGTAGGAGAGTCCCCCTACAAACTTGATTCAGGGACCCTAATGAATATGAAGGGTGTACTATATCCACCACATTTGACAAATATTTTTCTTTCTATCTCAGCTTTAGATAAGAAAGGCTTCAGGGTTGCATTCATAGATGGTGAAGTCCTTATGTGTCCTAAAGGAAAAAACATAAAAGATGCAATTTTTATTGGAACAGAAGAAGGTGGGCTATATAAATTAAAAGGTCACTCATATGTAGCCTTGACTCACTCCATTAAGAGTCCATGTGAACTTTGGCATAGAATACTAGCTCACATCAATTACAAAGCCTTACATATGTGAGCAAAGTAGTTACAGTTCTACCAAACTTAAAGGTTGATCATGAAGGTGTGTGCAAGGGATGTGCACAAGGAAATAACATAAAGAATCATTTACGAAGAGAGACAATAAAGCAGGAGTCTTGGAGCTCATCTAATCAGATGTGTGTGGCCCAATGCCATCAACCTCTCTTAGTGGGTATGTATACTATGTGCCCTTTATTGATGACTATTCTCACAATACCTGGGTTTACTTCTTGAAATCAAAAGACGAAGTTTTTGGAAAATTCAAGGAATCCAAAGCCTTGATAGAGAATCTCTCTGAAAGAAAAATCAAGATACCCAGGTCAGATAATGGAGGAGAATACACCTCAAAAGAGTTTAGAAGATTTTGCAGAGATGTCGGGATTAAAAGGGGGCTCACCACTCCCTACAATTCTCAACAAAATGGTGTAGCAGAAAGAAAGAACAAAACTATAATGGAAGCAGTGAAGACTATGATACATGATCAAGATCTTTCAATGCACTTATGGGCAGAAGCAGCAAGAATAACAGTGTATGTACAAAACAGATTATCCCATAGTGCACTTGGGTTCAAAACCCCAAAATAAATGTTCTCTGGAAAGAATCTAGACGTAATCCATCTCAAGATATTTGGATGTCCAGTGTTTGTACACATTCTGAAAGAGAAGAGAACCAAGATGGACCCTTCAGGAAAGAAGGGAATATTTGTTGGAGACTCTGAGGTCTCCAAGGCCTTCAAAATTTACATACCAAGTTACCATCATATTGAGATCAACAGAGATGCAACCTTTGATGAAGATGCAACACTCAAGAAATCAACGAGATGCTAGCTTGAAGAAGTATATGAGGAAGATCATGTAGCTCCCAGATTTGCTAAACCAGTGAGGGAAGTCACAGCTTCCCCTGATGACAAGATTCAAGAAGATCATGATATGATAGAATTTCAAGAACCTCCCCAGATGACGATCTCTCACAAGAGAAATCCATCTTGGGCAAGGGAGATTATTCAAGATGGAGAGAAGTATGGTGCCCCAGAAGGAACCATGAGACAAGACAAGAAACCTAAGCCATTCTCCAGTTGTATGGATTTAATGTGTGATCTCATAGGAAAGGAGCCTACTTGCTTTGAAGAACCATTCAGAAGAAAACATGGGCATATGCCATGAAAAAAGAATACCAATCCATTATAAAGAATGTTGTATGGGAAATAGTTCCCAGACCGAAGAGAAAAGATGTGGTATCTTCCAAATGGTTGTACAAGATAAAACATGTTTTTGATGAAAGTATTGAGAAATATAAAGCAAAGTTTGTATCTCGTGGATTTTCTCAAAAGGAAGGCATTGATTATGAAGAGATGTTTTCTCTTGTATCTAGATACACTTCTATCATAACCATCATAGCCCTTGCAGCTAAGATGAAGTGGAAGTTGCACCAAATGGATTTAAAAACAATCTACTTAAATGGTGTCATTGAAGAAGAAGTGTATATAGAAAAACCTCAAGGGTTTGAAGTTGAAGACAAAAAGACTCATGTCTGCAAGTTGAAGAAGGATCTATATGGATTAAAGCAAGCTCCTAGACCTTGGTATGGAAGAATTGACAGTTCTTGACGAGCTTTGGCTTTACCAAGAGTAAAGATAATTCTAACCTTTACTTCAAGGTTATGAATAATGAGCCAGTTATACTGTTGTTGTATGTGGATGACTTATTCTTAAATGGAGAAGTAAATCTCATCACTCATTGTAAGAAGAAGATCGTTGCAGAGTTTGAGATGAAATACCTAGTCCAAGCCAAAGTGTAATCTGCTATTTGCAGCAGCTGCAACGACAACTCTCCTCCAAACTTACGCACAAACTGGGCAACAACAGTGCGCACAAGTATTGCTCTGCAATTCTGAGAATGCCTGCCAGAATGAAGACTGGCCTCCTGTATTTATACTAATTCTAGCTAACTGCCTGGGTCGACTTCTCATTCTAGGTATCTGTATGTTCAGTATATATTATTTCTTCTGGCCGACTTCTTCTCTTGGAGGCTAATAACCTAATACAAATTATCCTCTTGAGCCGACATGTCTTCTAGGGTTATTAGCCAACTCATTAGGGTTTCTTCTTGCTTCCCAGAATATTCTATTCTCGTCAGGTTTACACGTGGAGGTAAATACCTCCCGCAACTACCATAATATAAACACTCCCTCCTAGCTAGGGAGGTATTACAAGTAATGGTCTTGAGCACAAACATACCATTCACCCGATAGCATCAACATAGTTGTATAGACTATCTCATGACTAGATCATGAGCACCATCATAACCATTAGTGTCATCAGTTGCATCATCTCTCGAAACCATACTCCATTTGAGTAATTAGACATGATGTTGGATAAGTCACTCACACCATAGAGTGACACAAGAACCATTCTTCTAATCCGGACATATGTCTTAGAAGAATAAATGTCCTGGACCATTTTCCGCCTGGGAAATCTCTGTCCATTGATCAATAACACATCAGTGCTCCCTCCCAACCTGGGAGTCATCTCTTCCTTTTTCAGTAGCCTAGGAGATGGAGAGAATTGTAGGAGCAGAGGGGAGTGTGGATCTGGTCATTGTAGAGCATCTCTTGTTAAAGGAGTTGGATATCATCGTAGCAGTAGAGGGGAGTGTGGATCTGGTCATTGTAGCCTAGGCTCTTCACTTTTTTGACCTCCACACCTTTATACATATGTGAAGCATGTGCTTCGAAATCCCGGTGGGGGTGTTTGTGTGTGGTGTTTGGTGCATATGCTCATTCATGCTAGCTCAGTTCTTTATGGGAGATGCCTTGTGTGACCTATTGGAGTTTCTTGGTGCATGTGTCTCACCAGTCAACGTAACTTATGTTTTTCCAGCGTCAATTTTGTTTTGTTTGTTATCTAATGGTAAACAAGACTTCATTCTTATTGGGTGTAAGAAGTGTCTGGCTTTGTCGACCTCCTTTTGTTTGGGTTTGACAAAGAATCATTTGTGAGGTTGGTCTCTGAGATTGAGCTCCACTTAGATATGTGCACACTCCCTTTGTAATGTCAGATATGTTCTCTAGCCTCCCCTGAGTGCTTTCTTTCAAATCGATTTTTGGCAGTTTGGAGTGTTCCATTGGATAGAGGTTTTGATATGAGGAGCATATTGATCTTCTCAATTTGTTTTCTTGTTTGAGGTGTTGAAAAGAGCATTTCACGCTTTTTCCAATTGTTGGTTGCACACCACATTTAATGCCTTTGTGAGATCCTTGTTTTTTCTCATGGGTTGGATAAAGACATGTTGATTCCTCTATTGTAAATAGGTACCTAACATGGCCTTGTTTGTCAATACCCATATCGAGGATTGTTGTCCATGATGGATATTTATGATACCTCTCGTTCTGCACCTTTGAGTAGTGGGTTATGTGCCACTTGTGCATATAGTTTTAAGAGTGTAACTAAGCATTTGTCTCCGTGTACTCTCTTGTTTCACAGTCTCTTGGAGCACGTCACTCTGGAGTGTTTCTTTCTTAGGTTGGTTTGCATCTTTATCTCCTTTAGCTCATACATCATACTTTAGTCATCCATTTCCATCATCTTTTCCACTTAGTTCAACATTGTGGGGGGATGGTGTGCTATGTTTTCTCAAGTGATTCCCTATGTTTCACTGTTTTCTTCAACATCAACTATTTTTAATAGTGATTCTCGTATCGAGTACCAATTACTATTTTGACTCAGTGGTTGAAGCGGCTAGTGACCCATGGACTCCGGTGAGATGGATTGGCGTCCATAAAGACACTCATTTTTTGATGTTTTTTTCAATTGTACATGAGTACCTCGTCAAGCTTCTTGAGTCAAGACTCATTTCAAAGGATCAATCTCTTTGCTTGAGAAGTTTAAAATTTGTATTTCCACATGGATCTTTGATGATGTTGACAACTTGGGGTTAACTGGCCCTCTTTAGATTTTTTTCCATACTTATTGTTAGGAGTTTTCAACATCCACAAGCCTCATTGCTCTTTTGATGGTTGATGGTTTTTTCTTATGTTCAAAGCCTATGTTTTGGTTCTTTACCAACACCTATTTTCTGAAACACTTATGTGGTAGTTGTCAATGTTTGTCATTCTTGTGCCTTTGCAACCAAAACTCTTCTGCATCAGAATTCAACCATGTTCTTTGAGGTTACTTAGCTCTCTTGTTCAAAATTTGGTCACATTTCTTGATTGGAGCTTTCAACCTCAGCATGCCTCATCCTCTTTCTTTTCAATTCATCTTTGTGGGATCTTCTTCAATTTCAGCTCCAATGCCATTTTCAACATTGACATTTTTATCTCTTTTGGAGAGGAGATTTTTCCTAAGAATTTTTCTCCTTTTCTCTAGCTATGTGAGTTTATACATGGGTACCTTATCAGGCCTTGTTGTCGAGACCCATCTTTGTTCTTCTTTGTTCCTCCCTATGTTTCGCTTATAGGGGGTGTTAGTGTGTTTGTTTAGATTGTATCTATTTCTAAACACATGACAGTTGTGTGAGTTAAGCTCACATAGATTCTTTCAACTTCCCAATTAATCTTAGGTGTTTGTTGGGCCTCCTCAATCTTATAAATTGAGCACTCCTTGTAATTGATCATCATATATAGAACATATTGTCTTTTTGTACTTGGTCTACTTTGTGTATAGAGTTTAAACTCGTGTATGATCCTAGTTAGTCTTGATTTACAATAGAAAACAACCAGTTAGAGAGAAATTTGTGTGTGATAATAATATACACCAGCACCATGTGCATGTGTGTGTGAGAGCGTTATTCAAAGCATAAAAATGGGATGCACCAATAATGATATCTCATGAGAGACAATCACCCACATAACCACATGTCATTACCTTAAGACATATAACTTCATTAATATTGCACATGTTCTAACATTATTGACTAATGATTATGTTATTCAAAGTATAAAAATGAGATGCACCAACATGTTGATTCTCCAATGGGCTAGGTTAAGAATAAAGTTTGTTCCATTTTTATCATTTAACCATAACCATAACCATAAATGTTGTAGCAATCAAGATCATAAGAAGAAGCACCATGCACAAGAACACAAAATGTATCATGGGAAACCCTTCTCAACAAGGGAAGAAAACCCAGCCAAATCCTTTGCTATATTCTTCAAGAGAAAGACCTTCACCTCCGAGAAAGACTTAGCACACAAGAGGGTGCCTAAACCCTAGAAATCTAGTGCCCAATAGAGGTGTGCACCTTTTTCCAAAGAAGTGTACTTGCTGAAATTTCCAAACTCACAAGTAAGATATGATTCCACAATGGGGAATCATCCTTTACTTATATTAGACTTGTCCAATCAACAAAGGCGTCTATTGGCTCAACGGGGTTGACCTCTCTAAGTCACTTTAGAATAATTATTATTATTCTAATTAATATTAACCATATTATTTATCTTTTACATTTTTTATTAATCACATTAAGGTGGGGCCTGTTGATATTATGGTAGTTGCGGGAGGTATTTACCTCCACGTGTAAACCCGACAAGAATAAAATATTCTGGAAGCAAGAAGAAACCCTAATTAGTTGGCTAATAACTCTAGAAGACAAGTCAGCTCAAGAGGATAACTTGTATTAGGTTATTAGCCTCTAAGAGAAGAAGTCGGCTAAAGGAAATATTATATACTAAGTAAATAGGCACCCAGAATGAGAAGTCGACGCAGGTAGTTTGCCAGATTTAGTATAAATACAGGAGGTCAGTCTTCATTCTGGCAGGCATTCTCAGTACTGCAGAAGAAACAATTGTGTGCACTGCAGTTGGCCAGTTTATGCGCAAGTTTGGAGGAGAGCTACCGTTGCAGCTACTGCAGCTAGCAGATTTTGGTTTTGGCTTGGACTATCTCTTGGTTATGGTTTAGACTCTCTGATCAGCTCTTGCTTGGTGCACTATCCTTGGAGAAAGGTGTGCCACCCTTTGTTTGGCTATCTAGCCTAAGGTTTTCTTCCAGAATGATTCTCTCTCAAGGTTAAGGTGCTCGGGGGTGGCATCGGCCTATGGTTGGGTGACAATAGTGATATTTTCTATGGTTAAACGAGCACATCCATTAGATTCTAACAGGTTATGGGTGTTAGAATATAATGGATGTGCTCATTTTACCATCGAAAATATCACTATTGTCACCCAACCATAGGCCGAAGCCACCCTTCGAGCACCTTAAACTTAACAGATAATCATTTCGGAAGAAAACCCTAGGCTAGATAGCCAAACAAAGGGTAGCGCACATTTCCCCAAGGATATCGCATCAAACAAGGGCTGATAAGATAGTCCAATCCTAACCAAGAGATAGTCCAAGCCAAAGCGTAATTTTCTAGCTGCAGCGGCTGCAACGACAACTCTCCTCCAAACCTGCGCACAAACTGGGCAACTACAGTGCGCACAAGCGCTGCTCTGCAATTCTGAGAATGCCTGCCAGAATGAAGACTGGCCTCCTGTATTTATACTAGTTCTGGCTAACTGCCTGGGCCGAATTCTCATTTTGGGTATCTATCTGTCCAGTATATATTATTTCTTATGGCTGACTTCTTCTCTTGGAGGCTAATAACCTAATACAAATTATCCTCTTGAGCCGACATGTCTTCTAGGGTTATTAGCCAACTCATTAGGGTTTCTTCTTGCTTCTCGAAATATTCTATTCTCGTCAGGTTTACATGTGGAGGTAAATACCTCCCACATCTACCATAATATCAATACTCCCTCCTAGCTAGGGAGGTATTACAGGTAATGGTCTTGAGCACAAACATACCATTCACCCCGTAGCATCAACATAGTTGTATAGACTATCTCATGACTAGATCATGAGCATGATCATCACCATTAGTGTCATCAGTTGCATCATCTCTCAAAACCATACTCCATCTAAGTAATTAGACATTATGTTGGATAAGTCACTCACACCATAGAGTGACACAAGAACCATTCTTCTAATACGAACATATGTCTTAGAAGAATAAATGTCCTGGACCATTTTTCATCTGGGAAATATCTGTCCATTGATCAATAACACATCAGTGCTCTCTCCCAACCTGGGAGTCATCTCTTTGTCTGCTTCCCCTCTCGACAAGATTCTGTTCGGTTGGGAAGTTGTCATATTTCTATTTCTAGGCCTCAAATTATACTTTTGTTGGATCTCGGCCATTATACTATCGATGATTCCTTGATAAGAAGAATCTTCTGTGATATTTACGCTATCATAATTATTAGAATGGTATTTTGTGTTTAAAGATCTTTCATAATCTTGTCTTGTCAGATGAGGTTATTGGCAGTCAATGCCAAGATTATTCATATCTTCCTCTAACTCCTCAAACTCTTGTATGTCATCTCCTCCTATAAAATTTTAGTTTTTAAAGGGAGTCTGAATATTTTGATCTTCATTTTTAATTGGTCTTTGTTGTATTTGGGAGTTAGGGTTCCTCCTTAAATATTTTCTAGAGAATTGATCTGCTTTAGATTGATCCAGTTCCATCTTCAAAATTTTGTTTGATAATTCTTTAATTATTTTTTCCATATAATCCATCTTGTCTTCCGAGGACCTCCCAGATCCAGAGGGCCCTACTTGTTCTCTAAATCGTCTAGTCTCTTTATTTCCCGTTTCGATTTTAGTTTTTAACTTTCCCAATGCCATCATATTTGAATCAATCTCTACAACATCGTCTTGCATTCTAGTAAGGTCAGCAACTCTCCTTTCTCTCAATAATAGAGAAAATTCGGGCTCAAAAGCCCCGACAAAAGTTACTTTTGCTGCAGGTTGGGAAGGTTTAACCTCAGCAGGGATCTTGTTATATAATTTATTAAATATTTGTGTGAATTCAAGAACTGTTTCTGAATTTTTCTTTCTTAAAGCTCCAAACTTGGTTAAATAATAAAGGTGAGCTTTTCTTTCTCCCCATTGTTTGAGAAAGGCACTTTCTAACTCGTCATATGATCCTATTGAACCTGTCGACAGTCCTTGGAACCAGGTTCTCACCTTTACTTCGAAGGTTTGAACTAGGAGACTTGAATAGACGTCTTCATGCTCAAGGCCGAGGATATCGGCGAATTGATCAAAGAAATTTATATGTTCAATCGCAGTTAGGTCTCCCTCTCCTGTGAATTTTGGCAAATTTTTCATATAGTTTTCGGGTAAGTCATGGAGGGGAACTGGGAGGACCAAAGGAGCATATCTAGAAGCTACTTTAGCGAATATCCTAGGAGGTGGGGGTGGTCCTTGACCACCTCCTCCTCCTGCACCATGTCCTCCTCCACCTCCGCCACCACCTCCACCGGCCACAACCATTGGTAATCTAGGGGATGAGACTTGGAGATTGTAAAGGGGGTTTTCAAAGATGTGTAGTGACCTTTCAGTTACTTCGGGATGACACGAAAGGGGTTCCAGGAAATGACCGTCAGGGGAGAAAAAAACTGGAAAGTAGGGAAATGGGAGACGAGGACTGGGTTCTTCAGACTTGCAGGATATATAAACGGGAGAACCAGCAGGAGTCGAATCAGAGTGTAAGATATATTCTTCAATATTTCGAGAAATTAGACTCTTTACTTAGGGAACTGAGGAAATATCGATCGAAGAAGGTATCGAGATGAGCCCTTTACCTTTATTATCAAAAGGGTTATTTGAATCGGGTTCGGCCTTTATCTCGGATAAAACCAATTTGGGGTTTATGATTTCAACTTCAATTCTATCAGCCGACGTTTCTCCAAAAAGGATTTGGGTGGAAACCTCTTGTGGATTTAATGGTTCAAGTGGAACCTTAGCATTAGATTGTGTAGGTTTAGGTTGGTAAAATTTACTTGTGGACGTAGTGGTTTGCTTAAGGTATCCCCTTGGTTTTAAAAAAAATTTAGGGTCGGAAACAGGCGTGGTCTGCCTATCATCAGGGTTTTGTTTGGTATTCCTTTGACCGAATGCCAGTTTATTAATTGTGGAGTCACCAAGTGAAAAATAAAAATTAAGCCTTATAATGTATTCAATCTTTGTTCACTATCAAAGAAAGAAACTTACCAATGTCGTTCTCCCAGGGAAAAATTACTTTGTTTCTCCATCCCCAGCAACAGTGCCAAAAAGATGTTGTTCCTAAGTTTGTACCTAAGGCTTAAAGCACAATGTCAAGCATCAGGAAATAAGGAAAGTTTGAAATTTTGTTTTTTCTATCTCAGTTAAGTGAGAAAAATTCCTTAAAATGAATTAATAGTATAACAGCTCAGAGGTCGTTTTTTGTGTTTGAGATAAATTTGAAAATATAGGATGTAATGAGAGAAAAACATAAAGTTATTAGACAAAGAAAGGCATAAAGTACAGAAGAATCTTACTTTGTTACAGAAGAAGAAAATGGATAATGTAACCTTTAATGAAGCATAAAATATAGTAATCTAATTACTCACAGGTCTTGTATTTGCTAACAGCCAATATAGAGGAAAATTTGTTTGTCACTAGATAACTGAACGAAATATAACCACAACAAATGTTGTACTAAATTACGATTAGACATTCATAAAGGAACTATATGAAAAAGATGTTGGAATATGGAAAGACAGAAGAACACATAACTCAAATAGATGAAATGTGGAATCTCTTGTTTGCACTTGTATTAATTCTCAATGAGGAGAGATTTCTCAATTGCAACCAACAAGAAGAATCCCTTGCTCATTCTTTCGAATATGTATTTGTACAAAAATTCTCAACCTCAAACAGTTGGAATTCCTCTATCTTCAGAATAATTACAATTACAAAATATGGAAACTGAAACGCGTCATTTGCAATCTTCTTGATCTTCTCGTTATGTTGGCATGAATGTTTTCCTTTCCTGTCTTATAGCTCCATAATAGATAATGTACACAGATTGTATTCATTTTTTCCCAGAGGTACTACCTTTTCCATGTTCAATACATTTGATGCACCTGCTCACAAATTCGGCTACCAACCCGAAAGACCCTGTTAAGTTATTAGCCTAAAAAATGTACAATTTCTTTTCCAGCTGAGGCAATCTTTCTTCTATCTGTCTATCCTCTGAAATAATAGACTATAGTTGCAGATTAGGCTTCACTAACCATCTATCCATCTGAGCAATATCAACCTATTTTATCTGGGATATTTCATCTTGTGCTTCTTCCATATTTGTTTTAATGTCAAGATGATGTTTGGCTATATTAATCTGACACGGTGTTCCAAAACTATCTTCTTTATCGAAGCCTAATAATTCTTTTTTAAGTGAACAAAAAAATTCTTCGCAAGATTCTCTCAATTCCTTAGCCATTTTCCTACCTTCGGCTATGTTTGACTCCCAAGTCTTTAGTATAATATCACCTCTGGTTTTCTCTAAAATAGACAACCCAGATGCCATAGATCTTCCTTCTTTTGCTGATGATATAACCGCTTCTTGGAAGGTAGTTTGGGAAATGATAACATCTCCCTCTCTTAAGACAATATTACTTAATGCTTCATCCATCACCTGAGAATGATTTTGGACTATTTTTACTTAAGAGAGTGGGATTTATTGAGATATTTCCAGTTTCTTTAGCACCTCCAACACTTGAGCTTGAAACAACGTTATATCCACCACCATTTTCTCAGTGGAACTGACCTTGTCTTGCAATTGTTTTATCAACTCATCTTGCTGGATAGTCCATCTTTCGCTCACTTGCATCCTCCTATGCATCTTGTCAAGACTGGACTTGAGCATTTGGATTTCTTGGCTGTCGTTGGCTCTATCATGTTTGAGTTCTTTGTTGACCTCGTTTCTGACGTTTCTTTCTACAACCATTATCTGACTCTGTAATTTACCTATCAATAGATTCCTTTGTCTCAATTGTTCTGCCAGCTTGTCGACCGACCACAAATTTTCCATAGCAAAGGAACCTAGTGACCCATCCATTTCCTTAGCGAGCTCTGAATCTTCCAAGCCCTGCCCATCAAATATCATCCTTTTCCTTTTGGTTATTATCCCCTCTTTTTGCTATGATTCTCTTTTGACTATGGCCCTCCTTTTTGTGCTAAAGAAATTTTTTGAAGGAGGTATATCTTCAAGTGGGATCGGGGCGAGATCACTTGCATATTGTTGGCCCTTGGTTATGAAAGTAAGCAAGATCTGCGCAGAATACACAATGACTATTACTGGGTCGAAGCGAGCAAAAGAGAAGAAAAGACGGAGCGAAGTAAAAGGAAGAAAGCCGATGGATGAGGAGATCAAGGATGACATATCAACAAGGAAGAAGGATCATGGACAACTCAACAAGCAGAAAAATCCACCGTTGGATGCTTTGGAGCACCACATGAGAAGGAAGGGAAGACAGGTTG
Source organism: Picea engelmannii (assembly GCA_009831015.1). Taxonomy (NCBI): domain Eukaryota; kingdom Viridiplantae; phylum Streptophyta; class Pinopsida; order Pinales; family Pinaceae; genus Picea; species Picea engelmannii. The sequence continues at coordinate 64,141 of ML808239.1, forward strand.
GTGAAGCCCTAAAAACGCAGGTCAAGTTGGCCTAGGGTTTTAGACACCTAGGGTTTTGGTATCTAGGGTTTTGACACCTAGGTTTCGGCCTAAGGATGTCAGTGAGTGATTATAATGTATAAATAGAGGTTTAAAGGACCTGGGATGGGTTGTTGTCATTGTTGTTACTGTTGTTGGTGTTATGATCGTTGTTTTTGTGTGATTGAGTAAGTAATATTGAGTAAGAGAGAAGTGTTGGGTATGAGATCCTTTTATATTCTAAGATCTTCAACTGGGTGCGAAGATCAACCCTGCAGCTGGGTGTGCGGGGAAAGGAGAGATAGAGAGAAGAAGAAAGAAGATCTGCTAGCTGAGACTGAAAACAAGAACTGTATGCTTCATCTTAATATATTACAAGCATAATTCTGTGGATGTAGCCCTAGAGAGAGGGTGAACCACGTATATCTTCTGTCGTATGTGTGATTGATGCTAGGTGCTTTGCCTTTTGATATACTACTATTTCATTATTTTATTAGATCTGATAGATAGTTGTGTGGAGTAGGTCTAAGATGATAAGTGATATATGAATGTTGTGTTGAATTTGTATTGGATCCACTTGATATCCCCTTGGTTGTAGAAATCCCTATCATGCAACCCCCCCATAGATGCTTTGGGTGAGACTACATCTGCTTCACAGGTGTTACTGAAAGGGCCAATAGTTAGGGCATGTTGGTGCGCTCTTGGAGATGAACCCTGGGTCTGCCCCCGTGCCAACAAATGGTTATGTTGTCGAAACCAGAATCTTCTTGAGGGAATATCAAGGTGGTTCCCATCAAAGACAGAAATTCAAAAGTGGATAGAGGATCAAGAAAAGGACTTCATTGAAGCCCAGAACAAGAACCCTAATCTCAGTATAGAGGATTGGTTGGAGAGATATATCTTTACTGATATACATGAGATTTTCTTTGGAGGAATCCATCAAGAGCTATATGAGTGGTTAGCTTGGTTAGAAAATACCCAGTTTGAGATCATATATAGACCTCCCGTGGTTTGGATGTCGGCGTTGATCAAGAAGGTCAAGAGATTTGATAACGTCGTGTAAAGAGTAGTGGATCACTGATTTGATAGCACCATTGGAGGGTACATCACTGAGTTTGTTGTTGACAGAGTAGAGTCATATAGCCAAGACGAGAGATATTTCTTCAAAGGACCCAGAGGAAAATTTTTACATTTTCTGAAGTTGAGGATCAAGATGCTATTGCATGAGAAGAACATCTTGAAGATACAGTAGATTGGTTAGATTTGAAAAAGCTAATGTTCAAGAATTTGAAAAGCGACAACGACACATAGGCTGGACATACGCACAGTGGGAGAGCGTTCAAAGAAGTTCATCTTGCGAACCTGTTTAAGAATAATTACAGAGACAAGGGTTTCTATAGTGGAGAAGAGGCAGATCTGATGGACGAAGAACATTCAGAACCCACTGGGACAGAGGAAGCGAAGCTGAAGAACCTCGTCGGGAAGAGCCAAAAACTTCAGGAACTGCGTAGACTGCTGAAGTAATTACTATTATCACTCCTGTTGATTCAGTAGCACTAAGCAATGAGAGTAATCCAAGCCTCCAGAGCATATAGAGCACTGTCACTAGTAATCCACCACATACTCAATCAGGAACCCTAGGAAGATCTATGGAAGACGAGATGAGGCTCCCTATTTTTAGGGGAGATGGGTCTGAAGACCCTGATCAACACTGGTTCCTATGTGAAGCCGTATGGAATATTAAGAATGTCATCGATGAAGATGTTAAAAGAAATCAGTTTAGTACTACCCTAAGGGATTTCACACTAAGCTGGTACATCAAGCTTGTCCAAGGACTTGCACAGCCTAAGCCATTGAATGAGATCAAGAATGCATTGATTGCAGAGTTCAAGAAACCCAAGTCAGAGTCACAATGTATTACAGAGCTAAAAGAGATCAAGCAGAAGGTAGCCGAATCTGTTTGGGAATTCGATCATAGATTCAAGACCTTAATAGGTCGATTGACTTTTCATATCCCAAATGAGCAGAACAAAGAATGGTTTATTGTTGCCCTCTTACCACACATCAGAGTTCCTCTGATGCAACAGAAGATTGCTTCGCAGGCTGAGGCACTGGATATTGCCATGAAGTTATATTCAACCCCTATGGGAGAATCCAGCTCAGGTATGAGTCAAATCTTGAGTCATCTAACCAGTTTGTCTCTACAGGTCAAAGATATGAAGAAAGACAAGGGAAAAGATAAAAGAGAAGACATATGATGTGTCAGATGCAGATCAGAAGGCCATGACAAGGAACAATTTCCCCTATTTCATGAGTACTTGGTCTCTGGAGCTCCGAGCCCTTTAAAACAAGTCACCCTACCCTGGTGTGAGGTATGCAGAAATAAACATCACCCTGGTGAGTGTTATTACATGCAAAAATATGTTCATACACCTACAAATTTGTATTGCACATTATGTAAGACCGTGGGGCATGATGATAAGGATTGTAGGGCTTATGAACTCATACACGAAAGGTCAAGAGACATATACGAAATTCAAGGCGAAGTACAGCAGGAAGGAAACACTACACAATATAACTCCCCTAGGAGAGGAAACTTCAATCCTCACGGTGGATTTAGAGGAGGAGGAGGAGGAGGAGGAGGAGGAGGAGGTATGGGTCGAGGCCGAGGACAGATCATCTGTTACAACTGCACACAACCAGGACACTTAGCAAGGGAATGTTAGAACCCTTGCACTACTTGCATCTACTGCAGTTCCTTCGAACACGTTATAGAGGATTGTCTTGTGTTGTTAGCTAAGCTTCGGGAAAAATGAGGACCTCAGCAGAATCCACAAGTGCAACTGATATATGTTGAATCTCACGGATAAGACCCTAGAGTCGTTATTATCACTAGAGGAGGCATTGTTACAGGAGAATATAGACTAACCCAATTAAATACTACAGAAGACTCGGGAGTTAGGAAAGCTATAGAGAAGACCCAAACCTTTGATGCAAAGAAAGAAAGACAAATATTTGAGGAGGCAAGAAAAGAGTTCAAAGGAGATCAAGGTTCTTCATCAAATACACGGCCAGAAGTAAGAGAATATGGAATGCCTCTGGCATTCGATCAATCTGCTTCACCAAAAGAGGGACAAGAGGTAAGTAAGCTCGTGGAATTTTTATATACTTTTATTAAGTTGATTCAGGATGAGAGCGTTGTACAAGAGCTACAAAATTTAATCAGACAATATGAGATAGGAAGGATAGATCCTTTACTGAATAAAGAAGTACATCAACTATCCAAGAAGAGAAGGACAAATAAGGAACTAAACTTGAATGCTGAGATAGGAGAATATGATATAGACTATGTGGTCCTCGACTTAGGGTCGGAGGTCAATGTCATGATGAAGCAAACCTGGGCACTGATGGGAAAACTGAAGTTGATCTATTCCCCTATCAGGCTTAGGATGGCTAATCAATAGGCAATAAGCCCCTTTGGCAGATTGGAACATGTCCCTGTGAACATCGACAGAGTAAGAACGTTTACAGATTTTGAGGTAATTGAGATAGTTGATGATAGTTTCCCTTACCCTGAGTTGTTAGGTATTCACTGGGATTTCAATAATTCCATTTTGGTTGATTTAAAGAAAATATGTATGATGTTTGAAAGATATGGCCTTAGGGTCATTGCACCTTTAGATCCAGATGAAGGTCAACAATACATAGAACCCATCAGAGAATAAGACCGCACCTATGAATTGGAAAACATATACAAATTAACATCCAGACAGAAAGATTACATTAATCCTACGATCGATGGAAACTTAAGCTAGCAAAGTGACAACGCATGCTCATCAGATTTAGAAGAATCACTGGAGAACTGGCAAAACAAAATGTATGAAGTCTCTACAAGGAGATGTGCTAGATTAACCAGAGATGTTCATTGGATCGGCACAACAATAAGTAACTTGCCCACCTTTGATGGTCTGAATCCTTTAGAAACCTTCTTGTCGGAATTTGAAGCAAGTGTACCAACACAACAGAGATTGTTGGCAATGGATGAGGCCTTGAAAGAAACACCACCAATATAGTAGGGGACACACAAAAACAACATTACAGAATGGGTACAATGTTGTACCCTAGTGATCGCGCAGTTCTCAGCACAAGTAGAAGGTTGTGAAGTTCAATACACAGATCAAAGCTGCCCAAAGGACCATGTGAGAAGTTGCGAGGAATCCTGGATAACCATTCCTCAAGATAAGTGGGTGCACAGGTTCATTAACACACTAGACACGACCTCTATCAACTGGTACCTTTAAGCGGAGCTGCGCCTCATCACTGCAGATTGGGAAGGTATGACTCAAAACTTTGTAACCACCTTATTTGACAATCAATATCCTTCAGTAGATCAAGCATTACAGATTGTAAGACAAAAATTATTTGAGTAGACCTCTATCCCCCCCTTATAACAAGAAGAGGACAAATGGATTGCACCTATCGAGAAACTACAAGGCTGTTACAACATCAATGTTGATGAAGACGATGATCCGAGGAAGGTGAACATCGCAGAAATAGAAGTTCGGAGAGATGTGGAAGGACCGGGAGTTGAGCTACCATTCATTGGATAGCTAATCAATATTAAGAAGATCAACATTGGAATAGAGCAGACACTGAATCTTGCAAATGTTGGAGATTACAGGGATGTTGCTGCTATTGCAAAATCACAAAGCTACTGCATGAATATCAGGACTTGTTTCTGACCAAGTTTACTGATATGAAGGGCATTAAAGGGCCTATGGGAGAGATGAGAATCCCTTTGAAACCAGATGCAAGACCATTCAAACAAAGACCCTACAGATTGAACCCTAAATATAAGGAGAAAGTGAAGATTGAGCTCGACAGAATGCTGGAAGCAGGAATTATAGAACCTGTTGAAGAGTTAGAATGGATTAGCTCTATGGTGGTACAAGACAAGAAGATAGGAGATATCAGGATCTGCGTAGATCTCAAGAAGCTGAATGATGCCTATTTTCATGACCCCTTCCCTACACCATTCACTGACGAAGTGTTAGATAATGTGGGAGGCCAAGAGGTATATTCTTTTACAGATGGATTTTCAGGATACCATCAGATCTGGATTGCCAAGGAAGATCGCCATAAGACCAAATTTTCAACAGAATGGGGATCCTACCAGTATACAGTGATGCCATTTGGATTGAATAATTCCCAAGCCATCTTTTCCATGGTGGTGGTCGAAGCATTCAAGGAGTTTCTGCATAAATTCCTAGAAGCATATTTTGATGATTGGACTATTTTTAGTTCATTGAAAAATCATATTGAATGTCTAAGTCTAATGTTGGACAAATGGAGGCAGTGTCAAACTGACTTGAATTTGAAGAAGTACATCTTCTTCTCACCATTTGGAGTGTTATTAGGTCATATTGTATGCAAGCAGGGATTGCTGGTAGATCCATCTAAAATTACCATTATAGTTGAGTTGCCACCCCCTACTTCAGTCAAACAGTTGTGCACTGCACTGGAACATACTAGATATTATAGAAAGTTCATTAAAGGATACACCCAGATTATGACACCCATGGAGAAGATTTTTAAGAAATACTGTCAGTACAGTTGGACAGAAGAATGCCAGCGGAGCTTCAACACACTGAAACATAAAATGGTTACTGCGTCTATTCTGGTTTTCCCATATTAGAGCAAGGAGTTTCATGTGCATGTCGATGCGTCTTCTCTTGCCTTAGGAGCAGTGTTATCACAACCTGGGGAAGGAGATATTGACCACCTGTTAGATTTTGCTAGCAGGAAACTATCCACATCTAATATTAATTACACCACCACTGAAAGAGAAGGGTTAGCCATGGTGTATGTGCTACAGAATTTTTTCCACTACTTGTTGGGAGGCCACTTGAGAATGTTTACTGATCACTCTGCGTTGAAATACCTAGTCAACGAGCCAGTGTTGGGGGGGAGAATATGCAAATGGATTCTACTATTTCAGGAATATGACTTTGAGATCGTAGTTAAACCAAGAAGAATGAACAAAGGTCCTGACCACTTGTCAAGATTGGAACATGGCGAAGAATCGACCAGTTTGGAGGATGCACTGTCAGATGCATGGTTATTGGCCATTAGAAATATTAATGACCACTTCACAGAGATAGTCCAATTCCTGTCAACAAGAATGGCACTGAGTGAATATACAATTCCCCAGAAGAAACAACTAGTAGTACGCACTGCAAACTTCTCACTTGTAGTTGGACGTCTATACAAAATGGGACCTGATGAGATATTGAGAAGTTGTGTTATGGAGGCAGAGCGACCATTGATCCTCAGAGAAGCTCATGAAGGCATTGCAGGAGGACACTACGCAGGGAAATAAACTTCACAAAAGGTTCTTAGAGATGGCCTTTGGTGGCCTACCTTACAAAAAGATGTTAAAGACTATTACAGAGCCTAAGATGTATGCCAAAGAGTTGGGAAACCATCCAGAAGAGATGAAATTTCATTAGCACCTCAACTGACCCTACAAGCATTTGAGAAATGGGCCATTGACTTCGTGGGACCTATAAACCCACTAGGCAAGCGCACAGGAGCAAGGTACATCTTTACTGCAACAAAATATTTGACCAGATGGGTCGAAGCAAGAGAAGTTAAGGACTGTAGTGAAACTACAGCTGTGCGCTTCATATTTGATGACATAATAACCAGGTTTGGATACCCAAAGATCCTTATGAGTGATCAAGGAACACATTTCATAAATAAAACAGTTGAAGCCTTGACTGAGGAATTTGTAGTCCACCATCAGAAGAGCACGCCTTATCATCCATAAGAAAATGGGACAATGGAAGCATTCAACAAGATCTTGGAGACAGCGCTGACGAAGATTTGCAGTGTGAACAGAGATGACTGGGATTTAAGAGTACCAGCAGTATTGTGGGCCTATAGAACCACTTGCAAGAATCTAACAATGCAGACCCCTTTTAAGTTGGTATATGGTCTCGAAGTCGTTGTCCCAATGGAATACTTGGTACAAAGCTTAAGAATTGTTGCCTTTACAGATATGGATGACACTGGCACTTTTCGAGAGAGGCTTGCACAGTTGGTCGAACTGGAGGAAGACATATTTGTTGCAGGATTTCATTAGCAGGTATAGAAAGAAAGAGAGAAGGCCTACCATGACAAACACATTAAGAAGAAGGCATTTAAGCAAGGTGGTCTGGTATTGGCATACGACAGTAGGTTCATCAAACACCCTAGAAAGTTCCAAACACATTGGCTCGGGCCATATGAGGTTACCTATGTTACAGAAGGAGGAGTTGTGCAGTTGAAGACTTTGAAGGGACAATGGAAGGAAGGATTAGTGAATGGGATCCGGTTGAAGTTGTATTATGACAAACAAATGCCTCACATCTCTCAGTAAAATCTTGAGGAAAAGGGTCTAGGTACTAGGTGCAGTTGAAACTGGGTACCAGACACAGAAAATATAGTCTACACAAGGGAAAGAGAGGAGGCATAGAGCATAAAGCAAAGGTTGCACCGCGCAATCCGTAGTCAAAGTAAAATAGAAAGGTCAAATCTAAAGTGCCTCGGGACAAGTCATAGGTGAGTGTTGGGGGCCTGTTGGCCCTTGGTTATGAAAGTAAGCAAGAACTGCGCGGAAGACACAGTGACTGTTACTGGGTAGAAGTGAGCAAAAGAGAAGAAAAGACGAAGCGAAGTAAAAGAAAGCAAGTCGATGGACGAGGAGATCGAGGATGACAGATCAGCAAGGAAGAAGGATTGTGGAAAACTCAACAAGCGGAAAAAGCCACCATTGGATGCTTTGGAGCACCTCACGAAATGGAAGGGAAGACAGGCTAGCGAAGCCTTGAAAACGTGGGTCAAGTTGACCTAGGGTTTTAGACACCTAGGGTTTTGATATCTAGGGTTTTGACACCTAGGTTTTGGCCTAAGGATGTCAGCGAGTGATTGTAATGTATAAATAGAGGTCTAAAGGAGTTGGGATGGGTTGTTTTCGTTGTTGTTACTATTTTTAGTGTTATGATTGTTGTTGTCGTGTGATCGAGTAAGTAATATTGAGTAAGAGAGAAGTGTTGGGCACGAGATCCTTCTGTATTCTAAGATCTTCAGCTGGGTGTGAAGATCAACCCTGTAGCTGGGTGCGCAGGGAGGGGAGAGATAAAGAGAAGAAGAAATAAGATCTACTAGCTGAGAGTGCATACAAGAACTGTATGCTTCATCTTAATATATTACAAGCACAATTATGTTCATGTAGCCCTAGAGAGAGGGTGAACCATGTATATCTTGTGTCGTATGTGTGATTGATGTTAGGTGCTTTTCCTTTTGATATACTGCTATTTCATTGTTGTATTAGATCTGATAGATAGTTGTGTGAGGTAGGTCTAAGATGATCAGTGATATATGAATGTTGTGTTGAGTTTGTATTGGATCCACTTGATATCCCCTTGGTTGTAGACATCCTTGTCCTACAACCCCCCCATAGTTTCTTCGGGTGAGGTTGCATCTGCTTCGCAGGTGTTTTCGAAAGGGCTAGTAGTTAGGGATTGTTGTTGCGCTCTTGGAGCTGAACCCTGGGTCTTCCCCCGTGCCAACACATATATAACTTCGAGACTGGGAGTCCTGAAACTTGACTATAAAGGGGTTAATGTTTTGATAGGATTCCCTACCTCTGTGAATTGCATTCCTTTTGTTGTTCTGGAAGTATCAGCAGGAGTAATTGGCGATACAGGGAGTATCACTTGATTCTGTTTTAGAAGTGTCTCAAATTGAACCTCTATCTACAACTCTAGATGATCTGCCTACGAGGTTTCTAATCTTTGTGAAGACACTTCAGGATTATTTGGGGATTCATTGGTAGTTTGTTTACCATAATACTTTGGCTCAAAACCTGGAGGTATAGATCCCTGTTCTGGAGGAGTGATTATTGATTCTCCCTGTAGTATCTTGGGCAACCCAATTCGTCCATGTCTCTAGAAAGTGAAAAAGTTGGCTTATTGGTCAGGGGGTAACGTTTGGACTCTATCTAGTACCTCCTCATAAGCTCGGATTCCCTTCAATATATCGTCATAGGGGGAGTCTTCATGCTCATATGTTTTCATATTGCATTGAGCTAGGTGATTCCCCACAATTTGATATGGATCATGCCTTCTGAATTCGATGTCTACCAGTTTGACATCCTCTAAAGCCGCAACCTCTACCTTGGAATGGCCAAAATTCAGCAATGAAAACCTTCCAACCTGTAAAGGGAACGCTTGCCATAATTTTTTCTGAGCTGCTTTTAGCTCTTTGCCAATGCCTCCTATTACCATTTGGTAAGCCACTTCTCTGCACACCAATATGTCAGGAAAAAAATTTGGTAGAGCGTGAGGGAAAATTGAACATCTGAAAACCCTGATATAAGAGAAATTCTCTTCAATAAACCAATCTGCAACTATTTTAAGGTTCCCCATAATTTTCTTTGAAATCCGAGGGGGTGAATAACCATACAATGTTTTATGAACAAGGATCACTATATTATGACAGATTTCATAAAAGAAATCTTTGACCTTTTCCTCCCATAGTTTAGAGTGATAAAAATGGATAGGTTCTACACAGGTTGGGTTCTAGCTCCAATTCATCAATGGAAATGGAGTCATGTAACAGATGGAATCCATGACATACACAGACATATAAAAAGGGGAAGGTTTTCCTTTTCACTTCGCCATTTGATACTCAATAATTTCTTTGGTTAGGTTATCCGACAGAATCTTAGCCCAGTCAAAAGTGAAACCCTCGGCTACCTCATGCATGATTGATACCCATTCCCCCAAAAAAATGAGTAGGGATTTTCCTTCTGAATATTATACATAGCATCATGGCTACATAGACCATATATTCATTTAATGATGTGGTGGAATAAACACAATGAGAATCAACTCTGAATTTTGTTGGAATTCCCCACCATGTTTTAACTATATTTGGGTAGGTTCGGTCACATTCTGCACATTCTTTTCATTGAAACTCCGCTACGAATGCAACATTATAAATATATTTAGGATTAGGGGATAGCTTGTACATTACTTAGATATGTTTTGACCTGAAAGAGCCGACAACAGCCTTTTGGTGATTTAAGATGCTTTTCGTCTGCACATCGGTGTTCTCCAGAGCCCAGCTTATCATATCGTTGTATGGCATGAGCTTCAGCCGTGTAGCTATTTTATGAAGTTCAGACTCTGCTATAGCTCTGAGTTTAGTTCCGAGCTTGTCAGTCGTTTCATCTCCAGAATCATCTGGGCAATTTATGACTTCGCACTCCAAGATTTTGGAAATCTGCGTCCATGACCTAATTGAATCTACAACATGTGGCGTGGTATCAAATAGGACGTCTTTGTTCGGATTTGATCCTTCACTGGCCTCATCATTCTTCTTCAACATTTTCCTGGGTGCCATGATGTCTGTAATAAAATGAAAATACCTATTACAGAGGAGAATGTGTAAGCTTTTCTTTAGTTAAACTTACTACTTTGTTGAAAGTAAGAATGAAATTTGAAATAGAAAACTTTTATTTGCTCTTAGTGTGCATTAATTCGAGCATGTTTCTGCGACTGATGAATTTATTTGTTTTAATGAGGAGGGTATATCTGGAGATATGCACCTTACGCTAGGAAATATTTCCATTGATTCGTAATAAATATTACCAAATTTCATCATTTCGCGACCGAGAGTTTTGGATGTAACAACATTGAAATATCCTGAAACGCGAATGTGCGAAATATCAAATTTACATCGTTAATTTTCATTTAAAAGTTAAATTAATCATGCTTAATAAATCAAAGCTTTCGAGACCTCGGGTTTCGGGGTTTTTGAATGTAATGAATGGTAAACCCTCGATTTCTGAAATGCGAAAATATTTACTATCTTTGACTCAGTTTGATTTAAGGACCCCATGATCAATAAATTTGCAATTGATTAAGTAATATTAATCATGTTTAACTTTTTAATTAATCGTGATTAATAAAGGTTTCGTGACTTTCTATATCGATATTTTAAGTTGTCGTTTGGGGAAAAATTCCTGAATCGCGAAGTCGCGATGTGATTAATTAGTACTAATCTCTCTTACCGTCTTAATTAACATGGCTTTAAAAATTATCGTAGTTTCATGACTTCACATGTCATGACATTGGGACTCTTTATATGTTGGACTATTAGGCCTATGAAATCCCAAAACCTGATATTTTGAAGACTGTTTTTAACGATTTGACCCTTTAACTAGTGGGCGGCTTCATAACTTTTAAGAGATTAGGATCATTGTATCCAACGGAATACCTCATCCATGGTGATATCTGAGTGCATGTTTGTCTTTATTTAACGAGAATTAAACTTATTTAAGTCCAAAGCTTAGAAAAAATAAATGTTTCAACAAAGACTATGATCCATGATCAAGATCTTCCAATGCACTTATGGGCAGAAGCAACAAGAATAACAGTGTATGTAAAAATTAGATTATCCCATAGTGCACTTGGGTTCAAAACCCCCAAAGAAATGTTCTTCGGAAATAAGCCAGAAGTAATCCATCTCAAGATATTTGGATGTCCAGTGTTTGTACACATTCCAAAAGAGAAGAGAAACAAGCCAGACCCTTTAGGAAAGAAGGGAATATTTATTGGATACTTTGAGGTCTCTATGGCCTTCAAAATTTACATACCAGGTTACCATCATATTGAGATCAACAGAGATGTAACCTTTGATGAAGATGCAGGACTCAATAAATCAAGGAGATGCCAACTTGAAGAAGTATATGAGGAAGAGCATGTAGCTCCCAGAGTTGCAGAACCAGTGAGGGAAGTCACAGCTTCCCCTAATGACAAGATTCAAGAAGATCATGGTATGATAGAATCTCAAGAACCTCTCCATATGACGATCTCTCACAAGAGAAAGCCATCTTGGGTAAGGGAACTTATTCAAGATGGAGAGAAGTATGGTGCCCTAGAAGGAACCATGAGACAAGTCAAGAAACCTAAGCCATTCTCTAGTTATATGGATTTAATGTGTGATCTCATAGAAAAGGAGCCTAATTTCTTTGAAGAACCATTCAGAAGAAAAAATGGGCAGATGCCATGAAAAAAGAATACCAATCCATTATAAAGAATGATATATGGGAAATAGTTCCCAGATCGAAGAGAAAATATGTGGTATCTTCCAAATGGTTATACAAGATAAAACATGTTGTTGATGGAAGTATTGAGAAATATAAAGCAAGGTTTGTAGCTCGTGGATTTTCTCAAAAGGAAGGCATTGATTATGAAGAGATGTTTTCTCTTGTAGCCAGATACACTTCTATCATAACCATCATAGCCCTTGCAGCTAAGATGAAGTGGAAGTTTCACCAGATGGATGTGAAAACAACCTTATTAAATGGTGTCATTGAAGAAGAAGTGTATATAGAACAACCTCAAGGGTTTGAAGTTGAAGAAAGAAAGACTCATGTCTGCAAGTTGAAGAAGGATCTATACGGATTAAAGCAAGCTCCTAGACCTTGGTATGGAAGAATTGATAGTTCTTGACAAGCTTTGGATTTACCAAGAGTAAAGATGATTCTAAACTTTACTTCAAGGTTATGAATAATGAGCCATTTATACTGTTGTTGTATGTGGATGACTTATTCTTAAATGGAGAAGTAAATCTCATCACTCATTGTAAGAAGAAGTTCGCTGCAGAGTTTGAGATGAAAGACCTAAGCCTAATGCATTAATGCATTATTTCTCAGGTCTTGAGGTTTGGCAGAGCCCAAAGAAGATCTTCCTTAACCAAGGGAAGTATGCAGTTGAAATAATGAAGAGGTTTGATATGTTGGAGTGTAAATCCATGAACACACCCATGGAAACAAATTTGAATCTCCTGGTTGATACTTAGTCAGAATTGGTTGATGCTACGTTGTACAGACGGATCATTGGATTGTTGATGTATCTGATGAATAACAGGTCAGATATACGTTTTGTTGTGAACACCTTGAGTCAGTATCTGGTAGAGATCAGACGTGTTCACCTTGTTGATGCAAAACATGTGATAAGATACCTTAAGGGTACGTTGTACTTTGGTCTCTTTTATAATAAATATCATGACTTCATATTGATTGGTTATACCGATTCAGATTGGACTGGAAGTGTTTATGATAGAAAGAGCACTTCTGGATGTTGCTTTAGTCTGGGGTCATCCATGACTTCATGGCAGAGTAGGAAGCAATCTAGTATTTCTCTCAACAAAGCAGAAGAAGAATACATTGTTGCATGTTACGGTAGTTGTGAAGCCATATGCCTTCGAAATTTGTTGATAGGTCTATTTGATCTGGAGATGGAAGCAATTGTGATTCTATGTGATAACCAGAGTTGCATAAAGATGACGAAGAACCATGTGTTCCATGAAAATTCAAAGCACATAGAAATCTGGTATCACTACATTCGTGATATGGTATGGAGGTGAGCCATAAAACTCCAATATGTTGTCACAGATGAGCCGGTTGCAGATGTGTTGACCAAGCCTCTTTCTCGTGTAAAGTTTGAGCACTTTCGAGACAAGCTTGGTATAGTTCGAAAGGACCTCCCTCGAAAGGGGGAGTGATGTTGATGATACTATGGTATCCTGACCAACATCGAGTAGCTCAATTAGGATTTTGTATCCTAGGGGACTGATCATCCCTGGACATATCCTGAAGGTCTGGTAAGGACGGTCTGTCAGAGTGCCTGTGCATGTATATGCTAATTGTGGTCAGTAGTGGTAGTTTCGTTAGGATTTTTATAATCCTAGGGAATCTTATGATTCCTGGGAAGAACTCGAAGGTCCGATAAGGATGGTCTGTCATAGTACCATGTGGTATCTCCGTTAGGATTTTATATCCTATGGAATATTATGATTCCTGGGAAGATCCCTAGGGAGTGTTAGAGTACCAAAAAATGTTCTCGATACACCTGCCTCATTCTATTTCCCCATGATGATGATGATGATGTTGTTTCTACAACCTCGTGTTGTTGATGATGATGTTGTTTTTATAGCTTTTATGCTAACTAATGTCGATTTTTTAGGTTCCAGCTTCATGTTGTGAATGATGATGATGATGATGATGATGATACTCCAACTTCATGTTGTGAATGATGATGTTATTGATGATGAGCAACAATTATGATGATTTATAGATATGCCAGTCAGTGTTCCATATGTTGTTATGTTTTTTCCCTCTCTCTCTCTCTCTCTTAATGATGTTGTAGAATACCCTTCTTGTTAAGGGGGAGTGTTGAAATATTGTAACTGCAAAGAATATTCTACTTATTATTGAGCTATTATCTTATAAATCAATCCCAGTTTTTGGATTGATCATTTCGGCCTTTGTATAATACCAAATCACCTTTTATGGATTGGTTAAACCCTAATTATATGCTGCTAATTAAGAAGTCAGCCCCCAGGCCTAATTAAAGTGTTTTTAACCACTAAGTGAATAATTCGGCCCTGCTTGATGAAGACACACCACCCTAGCACCTACCAACCAGTATAAATAAGAGTGGAAGGTGCCTCATTAGCTCACTCACTCAAGTCACTCATCTAGTGCGCAAGTTTGAAGGAAGCTGTAGTTTCCAATTGCCAAAAGAAGGAAGAGAGAGGCACATTTCTCAGTGTTGGAAATTATCTTGTGTTTAGTTTATTATCTTGGCATTGTATTGGAATTCTATATTAAGGAAGTTTTTTCTAGGTTTTCTCCCCCATGAGGGTTTCTCGGGATAAATGTTGTGTAGCTTGTGATTGTGTATCTTTCAGTGATCCTGCTTATGCTATTATTGTCTAGTAAATTGAAAAGAACTTAATAGCAACTCTAAATTTAACAACAATGGCATATTCCTCCCATCCATGCCAGATAAATAGTAAGTTTCCTTCTCATACTTCTTCTTGACGACATAAGGACCAAGCCACATAATTTAACTCTTCTTGTTATACTTTGGTTTTCCCTTCCTTTTATCCCACATGAGTGCAAATCTTCCTTCGTTAAATGAAACATATGATATGTCTTCAATGTAAGGTTGTGTAAGTGGATCTTCCTTGACCATGTCCTTGATATCCATTTCTCTCTCTTGATCTAATCCCCATCTTTCTTGAGTATCTTGATGGACCCTGGATCCTTTCCTTGGTATTCCACAAGCTTCTCCTTATATTTGTTTGTCTTCGGAAGCAGTGTATCAATGCAATCTTCTGGTGAAAAAGGTAAATCCCGAGGATCATACTCAATGACCTAAGGTGCCACATCATAATCACAATCACTACAATAGTCAGGGCTATTTGGATCAACTATATGATTCTTCACAACATGTTGGTTGTACAGAATCTCAAATGTCCCATCCCCCATAAGGATATGTGCATGAGTGAGGTCCATACTAAGAAACTCTCTGAAGGTAGTGGACCAACTTCTTGACAAGAGCATGCCCCAAGTGTCTAGTACATAAATTACAATTATATTCATGATAAGTCTTATGTGGGGAAAGGTTTGCAGATATACCTCCACATCTTCTATGAGACCATAAAATTTCACCTTCTTTGAATCAATACCAAAAACGTTCCCATAAGGGTAGGTTGTCTGCAAACCAATTTATTTCATGACCTTTAGAGACATTATGTTCATCGAGGATTGTCCTCTTCTTAACTCCCATGATACATAGTATTCAAGATCACTGGAGGATTTCCTACCTCAACATGTACCTTTAATGCCTCCAAAACTTCTCTTCTTACAGAAGGAATCTTGCACAACTCTACCATAGGTATTAACATATTCATCTTTCCAATAATACCTGGTACATCTATATTCAGGTGAATATCATCATATGCTGGTGCAAGTTGTAGAAGTAGGTCATGAACTGGAGGTGGAGGAACTTCTTTCATTGTTGGAGGCGGTGGGACCGACACTTTATTTCTCCTCGAGTATGTCAGGATTTCCTTTTTCCCCAAATTCTCCTTCAAACCTTCATCCATTTGGTTCAATATTTCCAATCGAGTTTGTCTAGTTGCTCGCTTCCTGATATCTTCAATTTTTTCTTCAGTGATTTCAATGCATTCATCATCTCAGAGAGTGAAAAGTGTATCAATGAATTTCAACCTGTCCATAGTGCCTAGATCTTCCTCTGCTCTCGCGTGTATCAATCATTCATGTTTTGAATGAGGTTCTTGATAAGGAAAAAACCACGATGATACCTCCATGCTGACCATCCCAACAGGATTCAAGGTGTCAATTTCCCTTTCCTCTTGTTGTGGCCTTGGCTTCTAGCCCATGTTTTCCCTCTACTGTTTGAAAATTTAAGGTCTTGGACCAGGATGATGCCTTTCCGAAGCTTCCAACCTGTTTATGATCTTATTTTGACTTTGGAAAAACTGGGCATTCATTTGATCAAACTTCTAAGCCAAGAGTGTGATTGGATCTTGTACATTTCCAATTGAAGTATCGGTCTCAGGTTCTGCCCTGACATGAGGGAACTGAAAAGGCTCAATCTGTAAATTGGTAAGATGGTATTCAATCTATGCACTATACTCTTTGGATTTTGCCAAATTTTCAAGGATCTTTTCCTTCATAATAAAACCAAATTGTCCTTCAAAAGCATTCAAGTAAAGAAGGAGAACGATTTCTTTTGGAGGGCATAAGTCCTTCAGGATCTGATTGTGCAAGTTTTAAAATCTAGCATCAAATTCCTTCATTGTTTCATTCTCTTTCTTCTTGATCTGGTTGAATTGCATTAATAGCATTCCATTATCTTTCTTTTTTGTCCATCTACCTTTGAACAACTTAGTGAAAGCTTCATAGGATGCCAAGTACCACACAAATAGCATCAAGATGCTCTTCATATGTAACAACGTTGTTTCTGGTGAAATTTGGTAACCGCTTGTGAGACTCTTTGGGCATGGCATTAGGATACCCAGGGAAGGTGGCCATATTCAATGGATTGTGAAGGCTGTGAACCTAAGGATGAGCCATTGAGGAAAGGGGAAGGTTACCTTGGAATAAGCTTTTGAAAACGGGTGGATGATGAGGATGTATTCTTCGATAAACCTTGGAAGACTTAAACCTTCCTTGGGAATGTTTCTTAGGGAACAACGGGTTCTTAGGTTGTGGAGTCGTCAGATGAACTTTATGAAAATATCATCAAGAATGAAAAATGGAAGTTATATCAAATGGAGTCACCAAGAAAACTATGGGTAAATGCTTTGGTATATGCTTGCCAAATGTCGTTATGGGATCAGAAAGGATTCAAAATCCTCCCTGGCATCGACGCCAAAAATGTTATTACATAGTTTGTATTTTGAGAAAATCCCAACGCAAGCAACAAATGTGTGATACAACTCAAGACACTTGTCACTATCACCTCAATATAGATCCCCATCATTTTAGTGAAGGAAAAGTCTTACACAAGGAAGGCTTCCCAGGTAACCCTATAGTTCAAGGTCAAGGTGAGAATTGAGGCTTGAGCAAAGAGTATTTGGAAATGTTAAATGATTTCCAACGTTATGTACCTGCAAAATAATGTTAGACAAACCAAAACAATACAAATATGATGATATAAGGCTTAAGATGAAAGGGGAATCGACAAGAAACCTTGGTCTCCCAAAATTGTAGCAGTAAAGAAATATATATCAATAATTAAGAATTTGTAATAGATGTAAATTAAAGCATCCAAATTGAGCATATGATATTGGAAAATAAATTTTGCAACTAGCACACAATATTCCAATGATTAGACCAATATTTTGATGACAAATAAAGGTTGTTAATGAGTGTTATCAACAAGTATTTATGACAGTCCAATGGTTGTAGAAAAAAATTTCTACAACAACAACTTCTAGTGACTATAATCAACAAGTAAGCCACCCAAACAATAGATCTTAAACAGTAGATCAATTATCACAGCTTGCAAATGAATTTCAATGGTAGAAAAGTGAATAAAGGGAGAGAGCAAGTGAGTTTGTTGCAGGCGTATTGGTCGTAGCTTAATGTTTATTACAACAACTCAATCACTTATCCAATAAAGACGCCCTTGGAGGACAAGAGAGCCAATAGCGTATAGAATTTACATCCAACTTTAAACAATTCAACCTCTTAAAATTCACGTTTACCAATACAACAATATTCAGTTTCCAATGAAATTAGTGCCTTATCTATTGGGTTATGGAGTCTCTTTTTTTTAAGCTAGGTTTTAACAATCTTCTAGGGGTATAAACCCTCTTACTCCCTAGAGAAGATAAACCTTAGCAACGTCTTCCTACAAGGTTGTAAACCCTCTTACTCCTTTTAGGAGTCCTTAAGCCTTTTTCAATAGTAATAGAAGAAAATTCCTTGATGGAGGGTGTATTCTCTTATACTCCTCCTAGGGTTTGATTAATAACTTGAAATTAAGAAGAAAAACACAAGATTGTAGAAATTCTTGACCTATTCCAAGAGATAGCATGCAAAACCCTTTATCAAGAAATTCAATCAAATTGCCAAGAACAAGCATCCAAGAAAAGTCGCTAGCCTTTAATCCACCAATAGACAAGTGTAGCATCCATTTTGCACAAGAGACAAGAGATAGCGAATTTACCAAAGAGGCCAAAATTTCAGTCCAAGAGTTTGTAATTGTCAAGTGATGAGATGTGAAAATGAAAAATACATGGCCTCTATTTATATGAGGTCATCTAAACCAATTTGTCCACATAAAATTGTCAACAACAAATTAAAATAGGGTCGGCCCCCTTTATTTTCTCTTACAACTTGCAAATATAAAAATTACATAAAGTAAAACCCTAAAAAGGGTGACGTCATGCCCTAGAAGGGTGATGTGAGGCCTAAACATGAGACATTGAGCCTCAAAATGCATATCGATGGGCCTCCAAAAGCCATGTGCCAAACTCTCATGTGCTAGAGTGTCATGCCATGCATTTCCTTCCTTCAAACCACATCACATCACCTTCGGAACCATCAAGCCCACCAAACCCTATCCTCCAAATGATGTCAAGGGATTAGAAAGTGACGTCCTAGGCCTCCAAAGGCCAATGTCTAGGTGCAAAGGGATATGATGTCATCCTCAAATGTTGTCATAGTTACTCAAAACACAATGTTCTCTATCCTATGCACACAAGGGTTCTAGGGTGATTTATCCACCCTCTGGGGTATGCCATCTATCTTAGGGGATTTCAACCCCCCATGAAGGTCAAATGGCATAACTCCTCCATGGATAGATTTCACCTTGCAAGGTTCTGCAAAGAAAAACAAGTACACCCTCCAAGGGTCCACAAGTCACATGTATCATGCCAAGTAATCCCCATTTAATAAAAGAACCACCCAAACATGTGCATTAAATCCCCCCTTTTCAAAAAAAACAAATGCTCAAAGATCTTATAAGATTTGTCAAATTTAATTATGGGAGGGTTGTCATGTTGCCTTAGTGGGTAGGCCAATCCCCAAGTCAAGGAGTGTTTCCTAAGAAGACCCTCTCTAAGTCATGTAGTGAATATGAGGTGGATGGGGGTATGACTTTTGGGCATGAGGTTTCTTGACATATCAAGGGCTCATATTGTCTCATTTATGGGTGCCTTTGTGAAGGGTGTATTGTATCTCTTGTTTGCAATGCAACATTTTTCCAAGCCCTTATATTGCCATTAGTTTATTATAGTCTGAACATTGAGTACTATGTGCAATGAAAAGTAATGAGCACTGCAATGCCACTTGAAGTTAGGAACACATTGGGTTTCATATGCACTAGAAATTAAAAGACACCACAAATGCATTCCCCCAACAAGCGAGACCTTTATTAATTATGTGACTGTTTTTTTAAAGGTTCTTGATTTTTATGGATAAGTGTTTCATTGCTCTCAGGACCTTAGGGCGAGAATCTAGAGGGATATTTTATGTCTTTTAACTTTTTCCAACTACAACACCTCTAGGCCTTTATCCCCTTCTTCCCATGAAATGAGGTACAAGCCCTTCTTGGGGTCAATGAGCCCCAAAACCCAAAATATAAGGAAATGAAAGGGAAGCAGTGTGGGAAGTAGTAGAAATGAGCGGGAATGGTATGATGACCCTTCAAGGAGACCCCCCAGTAGCAACTGTTTCCCCGAGGGTGACCCACTTACTAGGAAACCATGTCAACCACCAAGGTGAAATAAGGCAAAAGGTATAATTTCCAAGAAAAGTTTTCATAATCAAGAAAGGACCCTTTGCAGCATGCTCAAATGCTTCAATTATTAAAGTGACACTTACCATGAGACCATAATTGTTTCCTCATGAAGCCAAACCTGTTGTCCTCTATGGACCAAGCTGGTGTAGCGGACATTGCTATGTTGTTGATGATGAATGGTGATCTGTGGTAGAGAGGAGGGGCTCTGTCTGCTCAATGTGAGCTTAGTTGGTCATCTAGCTCTCAACACTCCATGTCTTCAACCTACAGGCCTCGAGACATCATCTCCTTAGTTACCCCCTAGCTTTGGGGGGTAACACTCTTGAAGTACACAAAAATCAAAAGTATTAAATCTTATATATGCATTACCAGGAAAAAAAAACAAATTTTCTTTTCAATATGAACAAAACAAAATTGACCTATCGAAATAAGCATAGACATTACAAACATTGCCACAAATTTTATAGATAAAAAAATGAACCCAACTTGATTTATGAAAGGGTAAGAGGTAAGGAAAATATTTGAAAGAAAAGGACCTATTTCCTTTTACGCCATAAAGGAAAGAAATCGAATCAATGTTGAATCTTATATATGCCCTGCACAAGAAACTAATCCAAATTTTCTTTTGAGTATGGACAAAAGAAATTGATGTATGAAAATATGAACACAACACAAGAGAATAGCAACTAAGGAATCTTGGGGATTCAACCACAACAACAATAATCAATCGATCAACACTTACACTAAAAGCCTTGCAAAAACAAAAATGGAAAATAAAAATATTGACTTAAGATGAAAACATTAAAATTATTGACTTAAGATGAAAACAAGCATGCATCCCAATCCCTTTAGCAACAAAACCTATTATAAAATAGTGGAATCAATTTGCAGGGTAGCTATAGTGGTAGAGGGTTACCTCTCTAAGTTTTGCTCGAACTTGCACGGATTAGAATTTAGAAACACTAAAGATGCTCGATTGTATTCGATTACAGAAGTTAGGGCAGGTGTGACATATGTTGCAATGCCAAGTACAAACAACCCATGAGTGGACACCATGGATAAACAATGGAAACCCAAGAAAACAACATTCATTGAAAATGTTATGTGTTTGTTTAGATTGTATCTATTTCTAAATAGATGATAGTTGTCTGAATTAATGGAAACCCAAGAAAACAACATTCATTGAAAATGTTATGTGTTTGTTTAGATTGTATCTATCTTTAAATACATGATAGTTTTCTGAATTAAGCTCACGTAGATTCTTTCAATTTTCCAATTAATCTTAGGTGTTTGTTGGACCTCAATCCTATTCATTGAGGAGCTCTGCTTAGATATAAAACAAATTGACTTTCCGTAGCTGGTCTATTTTGTGTATGGAGTTTAAGCTCATGTATGATCTCGGTTAGTCTCGATTTACAAGATGGTATCAGAGCAGGCCAAAGATCTTTCACTATTGCTTCGTTTTTGTATTCATTGGTGGTGAGGCTGATCTCGGTTAGTCTCGATTTACAAGATGGTATCGCCAAAGATCTTTCACTATTGCTTCGTTTTTGTATTCATTGGTGGTGAGGCGGGGCGTTTTGTCCCTGTCCATCACTATCGTCGTTGTTGTGTGGTCGGATTGTTGTTGCCATTGGCGGTTGCCCACTCCTTACCGATTGCGTGGGGTTTGCGGATTCTGTTCGGTTCAACTTTCTTTGTGAAAGGCCTCACACGTTGTGGCCTTCCTCTTAATCGATGTGCCCACTCTTGCATATTGAGCCGCTCAACTCCTATGCCCCAGAAATGGCATTGGTGACGGCACTGGTTTCGCTTTGCCTTCCTTGTGGCTTTGCGAACCTCTTTGCGAACCTCCTATCTAAGTGGAGCGTGTATGGTGGCATGATGAGTTGTCTCTATCGCTCGATATGCTCTCAATTTTGAGGCCCTTTCTATAAGCACACAATTGAGTACTTCTTTTTGTACCCTCTACAGAGGAATATTATTACCACAACGACATTTTACTCTTATTGGTCGTTGTTGTCAGTTTCCTGTTATCGGAGACGCACGTGAGAAATGAAATGAAATGAAAGTATTTTTAACGTCCACGAGGCTAAAAATAGCCTATGGGACAGATTGCTTTTCCATCTGGCTTTTGCATTCGGCCCTTTTCTTGTGAAGTTTTACAATAATCGCTCCCAGCTTCTCAACAAA
>ML808239.1:105658-127199 GCA_009831015.1 Picea engelmannii
ATAATCGAAGTAGGTGTCGAGTGCTCGGATCCAATCCAGCAACTCTTCTGCATCCAGGCTTCCCTCGTAAGCTGGAATGTCCATCCTCACCTTTGCGCTCATCCTGGCGATAGCCTTGATTAATCGCTCATTGGCTGCATCTTTTGCTGCAACTCCACCTTGCGGTACAGCATCAGCTTCGCCTTCGGAGTCACTCAGATCTCCTGTATCTGCTGTGCGCCTCTGCGCTGCTTCCATATCTTCCATTCTAGCACGAAGATTTCGTATTTCCCTCTCCCTTTCTATATTATGTCCATGACTGCTTCTTTCCTTGGACAATTCCCTCTCCTTCTCTAGATCGGGTGATTGCCTACCTCTTCTCGGCGGCATTACGTCTTCTCTTCCTCTCTGCTACAGAAAACAGAGAAATCTTGGCTTTGATACCACTTGACGTCAGCCTGCCCCTCCACGAGCAGCCGCTTCCACCAGGACCTTCTCTCAACCCAGGCCCGAAGAGTTACAAGCTCTTCCAACTCCCCTCTAGAGTTACCCACAGTAAACTCCTTCGGCGATCTCCCCTTCGGAACTCGGGAGATCGCGATTCGGGGATTCGCGGTTCACGCGAACACGATTCACCTACAGCTCCAACCCCCGAACCTCGATAGTCAACAGTCAACGCTTTCGCGCATCGGGGATTTCCCTGTCAGGAAATCGGCAATGGTAATGTTATGGTTCACTTACACTGCAAACCGCCGAACCCCGAACTCTGATGACACCTGTACTCCACCAGATCTTATGGTCCCACTTTGCCACGTCACTCCTCCACTCGTGCGATCGAGGATCGCGGAATCACAATTTCAACTGTCCGGGTCCTTTGTATTTGAAAACCCCGAATACCGAAACCCCGATTCTCCAGATTCGTGCCACCTATCCTTGTCACGATCAACGGCCCCGATAAATTCGGGAAATCGCGACTCGCGATTTCGTAAGGTATAAACTCTTACCTCGCCAACCTCCGAACGCCGAACCCCGATGGGCGTTGGGTCTTACCTCCCACGCTAAAGGACTAAACCTCGCGCAGCTTCCCCACGATCCTACGATCATCGGGATTTCGCAAACCTCCCCGACGATTCAAGTCGTCGATTCTCTTCCTCTTGAGGAATATTTCTTGGGTGTATTCTCACCATGTCGAGAATGAACTATCCCTCCTGAGCTTGATGTCCCGGACTCCTTCTGAGGCCTTCAGCGCGCGTTTTACGTTCTCGACTTCCAACAGCTCTCAAAGTGTCGAAGTCGTCCAGACCCTGTGCGTCCACAGAGACAGCAGTCCCTACCTTCCTTTGCTCGGACTCCCTGCTGAGGCTTCGACCTTGACCTGCACTTCACCTGCATGCCCTTTCAACCCAATTCAACTTTTGGGTGAGCGAGAATGAGAGTTTAACTGTAGAGCCTCCTCGACGCACTCTATGTGGAGGAATTCAAATGCACTCTATGCAGGAATCTCCTGGCTCAAACAGAGAAACAATTGAAACTTATTTCCTCATTCTCTCAGGTTTCGAACCTGCCATGCAATAACATATGCAGCATATAGAAGAAAGGCATAAAAAGAAGCAAGTTTGCAACAACATAATATCAACAACACACAGAAAACAAATACAGCCATGGAATTGAATCAAAGTCTTTCTTCTATTAATTCAATCTGTACATGGGTGTTCTTCACAAGTTCTCTGCTTGCTCTTTTTTTTCAGAATGCAGGAATGATAATACAATGATACAAAGCAGGGTGCCTATATTCCGTTTTCCCTCTCGAAAGCAAAACGGTCTAATCTACAGTTAATTCCTATCTAATAGCATTAAAACTATTAAATGTCTTCCTATCTATAATATAATACAAGTGCGCCCGACTTTGAATGCCTTCATTTAAATGGCGGCGCAACAACTTTCCAAGTATTTCAAAAATATATGTGCTGGCGTTGTCCAGCTGTATGTTCTTTACTCCACGCGCTGACTCGCTTGATGAAGTGTGGATGCTCCTGCATCAACAATCATTTCCTTTGGAAATAGTCCGGACAGTCATTCCCTAGGGCAGATTCATTCTCTCCAGGTTGCACTTTGTTTAGTGCCGGAGGAATGGCCCAGATAGGTGAATGGTCCAGGTTCAACAATCAGGGACAGGCATTCCCTAGGGCAGACTCATTCTCTCCAGGTTGCATTTTGTTTAGTGCCGGAGGAATGGCCCGGATAGGTGAATGGTCCAGGCTCAGAAATCGAGACAATTATTCTTCCTTGCTTGAGAAGAATAGTCCAGATAGATCATCTTTGATGTTTTACCTTCTTAGGGAAGATGCTCTTCCAGATCTCACAGATGTGAGTGGAAGAATGGCCTAGATGATTCAGTTTATATCATAACAATGTTTTCTGTGCAGGTTGATGATATGATTGTTATGGAAACTGTATGTCTCCGGACAGTAGATGTATACTACTGCGGTGGATGTGTACCACTAATTGTGACTATATGTCACTGATCAAGAATCTGTGTGCTACTTGGTGTGGCAGTGTACCACTGGATTGTAGTTGTGTACTACTATGGATAAACACAGTTATGTTCTATTAAATGACATTGTTCTAATTGCCTCGAAAACTATCAGTAGTGTTGGAAATGATTATCAACTAGATGGATGATCAATGGACAGAGATTTCTCAGACGAAAAATGGTTGAAGACATTTATTCTTCTAGGACATATGTCCAAATTAGAAGAATGGTTCTTGTGTCACTCTGTGGAGTGAATGACTTATCCAGCGTCATGTCTGATTACTCAGATGGAGTATGGTTTCGAGAGATGATGCGGCTAATGACACTGATAGTTATGATGGTTCTCATGATCTAGTCATGAGATAGTCTATACAACTATGTTGATGCTACCAGGTGAATGGTATGTTTGTGCTCAAGACCATTACCTTCAATACCTCCCTAGCGAGGAGGGAGTGTTGATATTATGGTAGCTGCGGGCGGTATTTACCTCCACGTGTAAACCTGACGAGAATAGAATATTCCAGAAGCAAGAAAAAACCCTAATTAGTTGGCTAATAACCCTAGAAGACAAGTCGGCTCAAGAGGATAACTTGTATTAGGTTATTAGCCTCCAAGAGAAGAAGTCAGTTCAAGGAAATATTATATACTAAGTAAATAGGCACGCAGAATGAGAAGTCGACCCAGGTAGTTTGCCAGATTTAGTATAAATACAATAGGCCAGTCTGCATTCTGGCAGACATTCTCAGAACTGCAGAAGCAACACTTGTGCGCACTGCAATTGGCCATTTTTTGCGCAAGTTTGGAGGAGAGTTGTCGTTGCAGCTGTTGCAGCTAGCATATTTCAGTTTTGGCTTGGACTATCTCTTGGTTATGGTTTGGACTCTCTGATCAGCTCTTGCTTGGTGCACTATCCTTGGAGAAAGGTGTGCAACCCTTTGTTTGGCTATCTAGCCCGGGGTTTGCTTCTAGAATGATTCTCTGTCAAGGTTAAGGTGTTCAGGGGTGGCTTCGACCTATGGTTGGGTGACAATAGTGATATTGTCTATGGTTAAACGAGCACATCCATTAGATTCTAATAGAGCCGACCTATACCCTTTACATAACAATTAGGGTTACAGACAAGTCTGACTCTTGAACAACATATAGCAAAGGATCTGATACACCCACTAGTGCTCATCCACTAGGGGCACATCCATAGGGATGTCATAGCTCTGGCTCACTGCATTACACAAAAGAACCAAATCTACACACGTTCACCTGTGTTCATCCACAAGCACGTCCACTCTACAGATCTTCTTTCCCACTGCCTCACATAGGAGAATCATCTGGAGTTTTCTCGTCAACTCTGTTGCTCAGAGGAGGCTAACACATCATCTTCATTTCTGTGCACATGACGATGCACCCAACACTTTGGGATTTCACACGTTCACCTTGTGCTCAGCCACAGGCACGTCCAACTCATCAGACCGCCTTTCCCACTGGATAATCATCTGGAGTTCTTCTCACTCTCTGAATGGAGGAGGTCATCTCTACGTTCCTAGCTCTGTCTCAAGCAGGAACCACGTACCCTTCTTAGGGGCTTTCTCTCAGGTTTGTAAGCTGAGAGAAAGGCTTCACATAGCTGCAATGATCCACACCTCACAGGTTTGTAAGTTGGAGAATGTCTCACATAGTTGCATTCATCAACACAACAATGATGCAACATGTGTCATTAACTTAAGTCTAACATGACCTTATTGACTAATATGGCATGTTGTTTCATTACATTTGTCTTAAAGTCGCTCTATTGACTAATATTAACCCCTAATAAATACATGATATGACCATCAGATTATAATCAGTGTCAAATTTGATTCCATTATAAAAAGCTTTTTGGACGCTCATCCAGTTAATTAATGAGACGACATTAGACATTATAATAGGGGTTACATTGACGAGACCCCAAAATGGGATGTGGGGAGCATGAGGGTGTTTATATTTTTCAAAGAATCAATTGGCCTTCCTTTAGATGTGGCTTCGGAAAGGGTAGAAACAATTTCGCCAAGTTGAGGGAAGTTTATATCTCCTTAA
The DNA here is from genome assembly GCA_009831015.1 of Picea engelmannii. Classification (NCBI taxonomy): domain Eukaryota; kingdom Viridiplantae; phylum Streptophyta; class Pinopsida; order Pinales; family Pinaceae; genus Picea; species Picea engelmannii. The sequence continues at coordinate 110,241 of ML808239.1, forward strand.
GAAATGTAAAAGAGATCTAAAATCGATGAAGTGGCTTAGTGGAGGTTCTACAAATGAAAATATTTTCTTGCGTAATGCCATGAAACAGGTACGAGAATTCATTCCTTGTTTCTCTAATATTTCCTTCAAGCACGTCTCCTGGGAAAATAATGCAAAGGTGAATGATCTTGCTAAGAGGGCAGGCAAATCACATGTGGGTATATTGGTGAGGACAAAACAGAAAGGAAAGGAGATCAATGATTTACCCCTGCGACGGATTTTTAATAAACTTTGTGGCATATGCATATCTCTGGAATGCATAATTCCTTTATGGTTATACACTAGATATGCACCTTGCTTGTGCTTGCCTTTGTTCGGTTTTTTATATAGAAAGATAAATTCCCAAATGACGATAGATCATTTTTGAACAATGTGTAGAGGCAACGCTAAGTTAGTGGTTAAATCTATATATCCTTTTAGATACTTGATAAATGTATGATTAATTGTTTCTCCTTTAAACAAGTGTTGCAACGCAACGTAGTACCTGCCTTTGGTGGATTTGAAAATTCATAATAATAATGATTTAAAACTAATAAGATTAAATTATATAAACTCTAAAACTAAAAAAAAAAAAAACATTTAATGTTTTTTATATTATTAATTAGATTTGAAAATTGATAATAATAATAATGATTTAAAACTATAATAAAATTAAATTATATAATCCTTGTACTAAATATTTTAATATTTTTTATATTATTAATTATATTTGTAGTGGATAAAACATTTTAATGTTTTTTGTATTGTTAGTTATATTTTTAGTAATGGAAAAAGATAAAACATTTCCATGTTTTTTATATTATAAAATATGATTTAAATGTTTAAAAATCATCAAATATAAATTTAGATAAAATTATAGTGAGAGATTAAAAAAATGCTAGTAAGTGTAAAACTATTGAAATTGATTGCCTAAAAAAATGTGTAAAATTATTGAAATTTTAGTGTATAAAAATGTTGACTCTTAGAATTTATGTTTTTACCTATTTTTTTTAAATGACAAATCACAATTTGAATCTAGAAATAATCCAAACTACATTACCTAGATTATATTTTAGCATATATTATAATACAATATTGCACTTCTCTACTGAAACCTTTATTTTAGCATATATTATAATATAATATTGCATTACTTTTTGCAATATCATATTTTAGCATAAAGATAAAATGTTGGCTATCCCGTTCTTTTAAAATTTTAGCATATTTTAGCAGTTTTTTCAAAGGGATATTGTATAGTAGCTCCGAGATTTGAGCAGACTTAACCTCATCCTACGTGTCATATCAGAGTTGGTTTCACGCTTCAATGTAGTCAGAATGCAATGAGTATAGCAATTAAGTTTGTTTGTAATGTAAATTTTGTTGGTTGTTCAGCTCAATATAGCACAATATAGCAATTAAGTTCGTCCCTACCTGACTATAAATTGTGTTGGTTGTTCAGCTCAGTAAAAAGTTCTCATGAAATTGTTTAAATAAAAATACTATTTATGTTATTTATTTTAAATCACAAAACAATTTAAATAACAAGTGGTATGGACATCAATAAGTGGATATATATATAACAAAGTGCATTAATATTGTAATTAATTTAAAACATTGAAATATGTGAAGATGAGAAAAACAAATATTTATATTATATCAAAATATATATATATTTGTTTTCTTAAGTTAAACATTACATTTCACACATTTAAAATAAAAAGCAAATTAATATCAAATCAATAACAAACTCATTGCTATATTCCCTTGGCTTAGCAAAGACTAATAAAAAATGATACAAGTTATTTCCTTTATATATATATATATATATATATATATATATATAATATCATGATTATAAGCGAAACATATAACATGTTGAGTTTATTATTACCAATAGCAACTGGAAAAGAAAAGTAATTCCAAATATGAATAATTATTGTAAAAAGTCTAGTTATGACTTATGAGAGCTCATTTTCTACAAATGGAAAAGTTAATAATAAATAGTAATAATAATAATAATCTATTTTTAAGGTCACGGTCAGCACACCAAATTGGTGTATGAGACCCCCTTGTTTGTGGGATAAGGGACCCTCCTCTGCCCAGCGATTTGACTAGTAAAGTCTACGAAGGTATACATACCCTACCCCCTCTGGATTTGAACCTGTGAAGAGGAAACATATTCTCGTGCGAATTTCCTCCAAGCAAGATTATTTCCTTCAAAACCTTTTCTCATGCAAATTACCTTTTTGCATAAACACATCAATTCGATTCAACGAGATGAATTCTATGATAGAAAAAATAGATAAAATTCAATGTTGTACCAGTAAACTGAACGTTTCCATAGGAACAAATCGCATCGTGCTTGTAAATTACCGTGTGTCTCTCATGGAATCCAAAGATGAAATCCTGTATAAATGAATGGATGTTCTATCAAAACTGGATATGTAAGGCAGTAAGTTCATTGATCTCTGCTTTTCTGTTATATCTATAACACTTAGGCCAGCTTCAGATGCTACTCTCAAAAAGCAGTTGAAGGTATCAAAGTTACGAATGACATTTGCTATGTATGCAACAGGGTATGCATTGTTGTTAGGACCTTTATTGTCCTTTTGATTCTTGTCAGGCTTTTCTAGCTCAATCGAACAAAAAATGGATCTATTCTCATTATAAGTTATAAACTCCTCTGAAACTGATGTTTCATCGTAGCTTCCCAGTGAACCGTTTTTGGTTCCCAAAAGTGCAGCCAAAACCCGTACAAGGTGTGGCACACATGATGGGTCATAAATCACATCTGCTCCCAATCTGTCAAGAAATTAATTTCATCAGAAAAAAGAGCTGGATATGCTGATAATTTTACTAAAGATGTGATGTGAGTGAACAAAAACATGCACGCACATTACTTCTGCACCACAGTTTTGAAGCTCATCTGCAGAGGCTGATTCCCATGTTAGATATCTGCTTTCTACCTGCATTGTCCAACAATGACCTTTCCGTTAAACAAATCTATATAAGATTCTAGAGCTATTAAAACTTCCAAACTACTACCTCATAAAAATTTCTTTTAATTTCTTTTAACAAATATTTTTTTCACAAAAAATGTTTGTAACATTCTTTTATCAATCAACCAAGATGTGAGATATAAATCTACTTCTCTTTGGCTTCCAAACTGCTCCCTCATAAAAATAAGTATTTAATTTCTTGTAACAAATAATTTTCATAAAAAATTTAAAAATGCCTTTAACATTTTCTACCAATCAATCCAGATAGGATATATCAATCTACTTCTCTTTCTTTTTTTTGTTGGTGAATGGCCCATTGTTAATGAAGTGGGATCTAGGGGTACCTATAATTCTATTCCCTCAAGTTCACCCAAAACTTGCACCTGTCCTCATCCATTGGCATATGCCACATCTGTGGGCTGACAAGGTCACTGGTACTTCCAGACCATCTCAAATATGGTACATAACTCTGTTGCCAGTTAACAAGGCAACAATTCTTTGCTGTTTTCAAACCCAAACTGAGAACTGAAAGTGCTTTGATTAACTGCTGGACCACAACCCAGTTAGCATTAACCTACTTAATTTTCATTTAATGTGCAAACGATTTTAAGAAGTGAAGAAATAAAACCAAAAATAAACTAACAAACAGATCAATGAAAAGAAGTAGGACTAATGCATAACATGTGATAAGAAGACGGGAACCCACTAGCATTTACTAGTTTCCTTCCTCGAAAAACCATCAACAAAACCAGAACAAATTATCTAGTTGATTTGTCTTCACTAAATCATTTGTGCAATCATGAAGATGAACCCGAGTGAGGTTCGAAACATTGCTAAAAGAAGTTCTAACATAGCTATACCTGAAACATTAATATCAAAAATCGGTTTTAGTCTAGCTCAGGCATTTGATTGCAGAAATGATATTTTTAGTTCCCATGTGTCAGTTACGTATTTAATAAGAAATCGTTTATTTTTTATATAGACTGTTAATGTAAAACCCTTCTGCTTTTCTTTTCACATCTCTAAGAGTAGACTTCCCTGACTCAAACTGTAATTTATTTTTGTGGAAAACATAGGTCAAACTATGCAGCTGTAGATATAGACGATGCTATGAATTGCTAGAACAATTTTCCTAACTCCCAAGCATAAATGAACTATGCAGATATTTTGACTTTTGCATTATCTTTCATTTCCACTGCTCATAGCAAGAGCATAATATGAATTAAATTTGAATGCATAAGAAAACATAATTACCAAAGTGTAGACAACAATTACTTTCTGATGTAAACATAATTTTGGACGTAGCTTAGTATTTGCATTCATTTTGCAGTTATCTGCTCAATAAAAAAGAAAATGGGTTGAAAATGGGGCTTTGGTTCACTGGTAAGGTTACAGAGTGCTAAGCCATCCACCAGGGTTCCATTCTCAATGTGGTCTGCCCCTCCCGAACGGCAGGCTGTTATACATATTCTGATTCCACCTATATATATTTTCTAATTTCAGCTGTGAAATATCGAATATAATGCTTTTTTTCATGGAAAAAAAACAAAAAGAAACCAAGAACATACGAGAACTTGGAAGAGAGAAATACATATTTGATTATGAAATGAAGAGAGCACATATCCTTTTATAGTAAATGCAATAAACAGTCCCTGATTATTACGAGATCAACAGAATATTTTTGCAATTGTAAATTAGATTATTGAATAATGACTGATTGATTATGAATTGATTATGTTACAATGAGCCTCGTGACGGTATACTTATATGCATTGACTGGCCACAAGGTGAAGGGATGTATGACCTTAGACTTTTCATTCACTTTATTATTATTATTATTACTCCCTTAAATAATGCTTTGTCCTTGAAGCATAGTAAATAGGATTCTCTTTTGCTTAGCATGCTCTCTTGGTGGCACCATCTTTGGCTTTGTTTGGTTGTAGGGGTTTGACTCAGTTTCTGATTTGAGCGCTAATGAGTTTCCTTTGTAGTGTATGCATTTTGACCTGGTTATTTAACGTGAAACCTTGATGCTCCTTGGTAACATACTTCACTTGCTTCCATTGTTGTATGTTTGTTTGTGTTTCTTGCACTTTTTCTATTACTTGTAGATCAATTTTCTTGTGATGGAAACTTTCAACCCCATATGATACTTAAATTCCATGAATTGGTCTTCAAGGTTGGTGGTATAAATGCCCAACTAAATCAACCATTTAGAGGCTAGTACCATATCCATTTCATTGAGTGATAGATGCACAGAATCTTGTTTGTAGTTCAAATTCTGGTATTTGACTGAGATTTTATGACATATTCCTACTCCTTTGACCTTTTGTCCATCAACAATTGTAATTGTGGGGTCCTCAATGGAGTACACAAAAAGATTTAGTTGCTGCGCGAGATTGATGTCTATACAATTATGAGTACTATACGAATATACAACTATCGTTACATTTCTATTTTTTATGATTCCATCAAGCTTTAAGGTTTTAGGTTGTAATTTCATTGTCATGGTTCCAAGTGGAATAATAGGTTTTCTTTCATCTTTTCTTGGAACCTAGGACTAATCAACTTTTCTTAGATGAGGCGGAATATATTTTGTAGTCAATTCTTGTATTTGTTCTTTTCGAGTAATACTTTCTTTTTGGGAAACCCTATCTTCATCCTTATTTTGTTGGGTGAAACCGAAGCTAATGATATTAATAGCATTGCTTCATCATCAATTTTAGGTGTTTTTATTCTAATCTTACCAGGCTGATTTGTTTTACCTTGATTTCTTTCGTGATTTGTGGTCAACAAGTTCAGACTCACAGGTGGATTTTCATAGGTTATGGGCTTTACCATTAACTCATCTTGTCTTTTAGTTGTTCAGTCAATCCTTTCTCTAAGCTCATCAATTATCCTTGATGCTCTGTCCTTATCAAATTCTAAATTGCACCCAATAGCAATTTCATTCCTTGGGTTCGAGATTTCTACTTCCTTTCCATCCACTATTTTCAAATAGTGTAGTGACTTGTCTTCACATAGACGTCTCGGAATCCATCTCTTACCACATCTGTGACAATTGTTTTCCTTCTTTATTGTAACATCTCTCCTTCCCGGGAAGTGTTACCTACCTTAACATAATACATTTTTTTCTAAAAATTCTAGCAAGTAACTCAAATTCAATCTAATCAATTCCAGAATCAAGTGTAACAATCTAACCAACAACACTGACCGTGACAATTGTTTTCCTTCTTTATTGTAACATCTCTCCTTCCTGGGAAGTGCTACCTACCTTAACATAATTTTTTTTTTCTAAGAATTCTAGCAAGTAACTCAAATTCAATCTAATCAATTCCAGAATCAAGTGTAACAATCTAACCAACAACACTGACCCGCTAATAAAGAGCACAACTGTTATCACAGTAAAATGAACTTAACAACAAAAACCATAGCAATGGAATACTCATAAAGCACCCATCACGCCAACGAAGACCAACCACTGTTCCAAACCAGTTCTACACAATCAGACTTGTCAATCAAGGGGGGAATCACATCCAAGGGGCATCTTTGCACCGAACCAACACAACCACCCAAACCCAGGTGTTGCCCCCCAAGCAGGGCTCAATCTCAATGAGGGCATAGGATAAATTATTGAGTGCTCAATGAGGTTATACACTCTATCTCATAGACCTAATCAAGAATCGCACATCAAATTTTGATCAACAAACCAAATCAAGGATCAACATCCGATTGATCAACCATAGCATGGTGGAGAGGCTCCTGGACTTACAGTACTCCCGTACCTGGCAGGGTTGTGGTGTGCAAGGATCTTACTACCACTCAAGCCCTCGACACATACCGTCAATTGGTTAGAAAGCATACTCGTGGCGCCCCTCTGCAGGGATCTTAGTACCACTCTAGCCCATGATGAACACCTCTAATTGGTCAGGCATCATACTCAATAGTGGCATCCTAAGGTCCGAAATCAAAACAATAACCACAAACAAATGAACATTGGTACCCCTAGCTGGTCAGGTACACTCACAATCTAATCTATCCACACAGACTAGGATAGAGAAGCTACCAGGCTACTCCCACAAATTCATAATCAAAATAGATCTCTTGCTCAAGGCAGAAATTCCCAATGATCCAACAATGGCCAGTCCCCTCACACAAGGCGGCAAACTCTCTTTATAATCTCTCCAAAATAACAACTCCCTCCCAAGAATGTATCTTAATCTTTGCATTCCCCCTATTAGATCACACATTGGGCGAACTTAGACATAAGGGTAGAGTTACAAGTGTTAAAAAGTGGGTAAAAGGTAAATTATAGCTTCCCCCCTTTAGGCATTTTACCCCAGTTTATTTCAGGAATCATTTTCAAGTCACTTTTCCCCTTCTTGACATACCAGGGTGCAAGAATTAGGTTTGCCACCCTCACTGAACATGAGCCCTCCTTCCCTTGGATGTGATTTTCGCCACTTCATCAATGCTTCAATCTTGTAGAAGGTTAACCTTTTTCCCTTAAGACCAACATCATCATAATCATCATGGAAGGAAACTCATCATAAGAGAAAGTACATCCAGGTATATGTCATCCACCAGTAACGTAAACAATCGACAATTAACATAAGAACTTAACCATATTATTAAAGGGTTCACCATATGCCATCATCAAGTAATGTCAATACTAAATAATTGTCATTAGGGAAAAGCTCCTTGCGGAATAATAAGTACTAAGCACTAAGCAACCACATAAGTCTCAATGTCCAAAATAACCAATCATTAACCGAAGTAATCAAGAAGGGGACGATGAGTCCCAAAACATCATCTACTAACCATCCTCATAAGGTGTATAATAACTAACCAACAAACAATCAAGATCAACAGAATAGTTGTTGCACTGGGAGGTGTAACAATTATTAACTCTAGCCATCATCTTTTGGAATCTTCGATTAACTTGTCAATTTTGTCCCTTAATTCTTTTTGCAACTTCTCGATCTTATCAATAGTTTCCATGGCGCTATTGGCTACATCTTCTTAATGATGAACCTCTAATAGGTTTCTGTTGCTAACCATTTCGTTGGTGACTTTTTTCTTTGCATAATCCACTTTTTTAATTTTACTTTATATAATATGTATACAGTATATATAGTTCTGAATCTATGTGAATAAATTTACTTTTTATAAAGTGAGTTGACTTAATTACGTCCTCCCACGAGCGTGACAAAAAAAAATTGGGTGATGATATAGGGGCACAACCTTAGAAAAAGCCGTAATGAAATTAATTAAAAAGAGGTTGATTGTGTATTGACTAGCAATAGAAGATGAAAGGGTGGCGGTGGCTAGTACGGTGGCAGTGTATGTTGTTGTGCACAGAAGGAAATTATGACAGCGGATGGTGGTTATTTACGGATCGTACGGAGGCAGATTATCTACTGAAATCATATAGGTTGGTGTGTAGAGTACGGTTTGTACGGTTGATGAGCAAAGTACATAAATTCTACAAAGTTACCAATTATTGAAGGCATCTTGAACTATTAGTATTAACTACAGTCTTAACCCATGCCTGGCCAAGAAGTTGGCTCTAATACCAATTGGATTAAACAGTGCCTGTCTATTATTATGAGATTGACAAAATATTTCTGCAATTGCATATTAGAATATTGAATAATGATTGATCGATTATGAATTGATGATGTTACAATGAGCCCCGTGATGGTATAATTATATGTGTTGACTAGTCACACGTAGTGTTTTAAAACTAGGCCAACTTGTACTCGGACTTGGACTCGGCCAAGTTGACCCTCTAGGGGACCAACCCGACCTTCAAACCAGATCAGGGACTAGTGTGGTACTAAACCAACCAGTTTGCTACCAAATCAATCACACTATTCCGAGTCCATACCTACTCAGTTGAGTTGATATCAGTTCATTCCCTACAAGTTGCAACACACTTTTGGAGTTAACGAAGAATTATTTTTACCTAAACCCAAGATTCTCTCACCCTAAACCCTAAAATCACACTATATAAAGACCCCCTCCCCCCTCCCATTTGCATCACACCTTTGTCATTGAGTCATGATGCTGCTAGTATTACTGTAGTTGCAGATGTCCCTGAGGAGTCCGATGAGTCCAAGGACTCCAAGCCAAAGGATGGTCCTATAGCTCATGTAGAGGATCCCATTTCCAGCAATGGTGATGAGTTTGATGATTGATCGTGTTGATTAGTGATATGTAGTAGGCATATAGCTTCTAGCAATTTGTTTTCTAGACACTAGAAGCCATTTAGAGCCTCTATTATATATTTTGTTTCAGATATGTATTACACTTGGTGCCATTTTGATATGTTCACTTTTACATGGTATATACATGAGTAGATTTTGCATATTTAGTCTCTAATGGTTTGGAATCTTTAAAATATAATTTTTTCATTAAATTTTTAATATTTTATGTATTTTTTAGTAAACCAAGTCATAAAATTCAAACTGGTCTAATTCTGAGCTGAATCCGAGTAGAGTCCAAGTGGACCCTCGATCGACTCCAAGACCAAGCCTGAGTTTTAAAACATTGGTCACAAGGTGAAGGGATGTATGACCCTTGACTTTTCATTAACCTTATTATTATTATTATTATTATTATTATTATTGTGATGATGTTTATTACAATAAAGGAATCACAAAAACCATAAGTGCATAATCCCTATTATCGCACAGTTTGTAGTTAGGGTAATAGTTGGATGAAAAGAGGTCAAACTGGCGTAACTGAACCACTCCCACCCACTGTCACCTCGATGGGAAGGTTCTTTCTATTCAAGGAGGTAAGGCCCAGGGGAGACGTCGGTGACCTAGGGTTTTGAGAAGGGAAAAGGCTTAGAAAGGCTAAGTGATAATAATCCCCCTCACAAGTCACCCCTTGATCAGAAAGTCCGGCTTATAGCCAATAAAGATAACCGGAAGTAGTAACCAAGAAGTATCCCTACCCGAGAATAAAGCAACAATGAAACTATATGTGCAAGCTTGCTTGTTGGTTAGTACTTCATGCAATAAATGACTTTCTGAAAATAAGCAATTGATAAAGAATATTTATTGATGAAGCAAATCAAAGTTGTACAATAGCAATGATTACAATATCACTTCACAATAAATGTTGATGGCAATCAATGTAACAATATCAACACTTTATAGACAATGCCTTAACCAATCATTCAATTGCTTCAAAGATAAAGTAGATGTTGCATATAGATGTTTATACAATAGAAAGATGATGGCAGCAATAGGGTTAGTAGGGTTAGTCTAGGTTTGGGTTAGTGATGGTTAGGGTTTGCTCGAAGTATTGGAAGTTTGTAGGATCAAGTTACTCAACACAAAGGCCCTAGATCAGTGCGCTCCTAGGGTATATGGAGTCAAAAAGAGGACGCAAGGGTTGAAGGAGTAAGTGAAGATAATGAAACTAAAGACAAGAGAGTTAAACTTTGAGGTGTTGCTATGGAAAGGCCTCAAAGATGAAAACCTAGGGGAGAGAGGCTCACTTTGGTGTAGAAAAACCTAGGCCTCAGTGCTCTCTCCTCCTTTAGCTCAATGGAAAAAAACGGCTAGCTCAAAAGATGATTGATCCACGATAAGAGGGTTAGCAAGTGATGTGTTGCTATGGCAAGACTTCACTATGCAATCCCTAGGGAAAACGGCTCACCAGGTGTAGAATAGCTAGGTCTTGGTGCATTTTTCTCCTTAAATAAAAAATGACAAAACGGCTAGGCTAAGAGGAAGGATAAAGTGTTGCAATGGAAAAGCTCTATCTTCTTCATGCAAATCAAATGGCTAAAAATCTTGATGGGGACATGAGACAAGGACATCAACTAGTGCTTGTCACCTAGGGTTTGATTCAGCAAAATATAATTACATATGCAAGTAAATGAAACTAAAACCATTCAATTAAGAAGTGTTTGCAGAAATTCACTTACATAAACCAAGAAACCATGTAGCAAAACCCTAGTTGTAACACCTTCAACCAAGAGAAATGCCAAAAATGCCAAGTAAAATCTTCCTCAACAAGTGCGCCTCACAATTTCAGCCAATAACCCCAAAAATGGCGCAAATTTCAGACCTCACTAATGAGTGAGTGAGAGATGATCAAAAAATGAGAATAAAAAACCCTCAATTTATACAATACAATGACCTAAATTTACTTTTTAGGTCATGAAAAGGCCAACAAGGCCAAAATACTAAAATCATATTGTTTTACATTAAATGTTTGAAAATTAAACCCTAATCAAGCAATAGAGAGACGTCATCCCCTTTCTAGGGTGACGTCATCCCCTTTTAGGACAAATGCAACCTCTTGGAGCAAAACATTAGCCCTCCTTGGGCTTCTCCAAGCTGCCACACGTGCCAACACTACCATATCTGCCTCCCAAGACGTCCATACTGCTGGGGTGATGTCATGGGCTTCCTGGGAGATGTCATGGGCCTTCCAAGGCCAACGTTCTTGTGGAGAGGGCTCAACCCCCCTAGGTATAAGTCTGCTCAGCTGCCTCTGGTGGATTCCTCTGCTCTTCCCTGGTACAAATGCTTTGCCCTGTCTCTGCCCCCTGCTGGGGTCTCAGCATCCATTGGGTGGGCTCTTCAACCCCATGGAGGTCCGAACTGATCATCTCCCCATGTGTACCTGTCCATCGGTACCTGTCCGTCGGGCATGATCCTGCACATCAACAGCTACGCCCTCCATGGGCTCATAAGTCACAGGGATCATAGCAATGTCAATCACATCTAATCATCAATATTTATCAAACATGTGCATAAAACCCCTTTATCCCAATCTAGTGCTCAAAGAGATTATACAAGTCTGCAATACAAGTTTGGGGAAATTGACAGGACGTCCTATTGGGCTAGTGTCTACTGGTAGAGGGATGTTTCTGGAAAAGATTAAATCCAAGTCATGCAGGTGGTTGAGGTGGATGAGGATGCATGGGCAAAAGGTACAGTGATAGTAGGGATGGAGGGTGAGTTGCACCTGTCATGGATGCAAATATTTCCAAGCCCACTCATGCCTTTTAATCTTCATTTTTTCCAAGATGCTAATCAAAGGACACTGCCCTGGCTTGGTGACCAATGGTGGCAACGTTAACCACAAACATTTCACGGAAATGAGAAGGTTGGCTCGTGATGAGAGCCCCTTTCTCTTGGCTATGCCACCAACAACCACTACCCTGGCGTGGTGACCAGATGTTGGTAGTGTCATACCGCTAGATGCTCATGGACCTAATAGGTCGGCTCGTGATGAGACCTCCTATCCTCTAACCAAGTCTTGTTTTATTGATTTTTATCTTTTTATTGCTTTTTATCTCAAGAAGTTAGTCAAGGGACATTGCCCTAGCTTGGTGACCAGAAGTGACAATGTTACCCACAAGTACTTTCATGGAAATGAGAAGGTTGGCTCGTGATGAGACCCACTTTCTCTTGGCCATGCAACCAAGAGCCACTACCCTGGCGTGGTAACCAGATGCTAGTAGTGTCATACCATTAAATACCCATGGACCTAATGAGTTGGCTCGTGATGAGACTCCCCATCCCTCAACTAGGTCTTCATTTATTTTTCTACGGGTCCCTCTGTTTCTTGTTGAGAAGCCTTTTATTGCTTTCGCGTGGATCCCTGGGTGAAGCATCTCGAGGTTTTATTCTTAGACTTTTATTGTCAGCTACTTTTACCCCCCGGACCTTTAGCCCATTCTTCCCACAAGATAAGGTACAATCCCTGAATGATCAACCCTATGCCCAGACCAAGATAATGGGATGGGTGAACGGGAAACAAGATGGAAAGTGGTATGTGTGACGGGAATGGACGATGGCTCTTCAAAAATCCCCCCCAGTGGCAACTCAAAACCTATGGACAGGAGCTTTCTAGGGCACCCTGTCATTCCCCAAACATGGTCAAGTGGGCAAGCATAAGATCCAAGCACTTGTTAGAAACAAAGGAATCAAATGCACATATTCAAAGGTTTTGAGGATCAGAGTGACACATACCATGATACCCGGACTCATTACCTCATGGAGCAAGAACCATCTCTGATGCAGGAGCAAGACGAAGGTGATGGATGTTGTTGTTGCTGCTACTGACAAGGTGAAGGTGCTGGAAGGGAGAAAAGATGGGCCCTCCAAGGCCATGCTCAATTCAATCTGGCTCTCGGTACTCCATGTCTAGGACCTGTGGGCCTCGAGACATAATGTCCTAGTTATCCCTGAAAGTGGGGGATAACAATCCCTACATGCATAAACCTTAAAATGACTTAAATATTATTTGTCATTAATACAACACTAAAAGCATGATTTAGACTAAGTCAATAAGTGCCTTTATTAATATGCCTATGTCTATAGTCTAGATGACCATTATTGAACAGATAACTCTAACATCTTCCCTTAATGGTCATTCTAGAGATTACACCAAGTTCATCTATGAATTTTACAAATGGCAAAGAGACTTGGTGAAAATATCTGCAATCTAAACCTAAGTAGAGCAATATTTTAACTCAACTTCTCCTTGTTCTATAAGTTGTCAAATGAAATGACAATGCACAACAATAGTTTCGGTCTGCTCATGTAAAAACTCCCTAGTTATCAAAAAAAAGTATTGTGGGCTCATCTTGATGAACTTGCAAATCTACAAGCATTCTTCTAAGCCAAACTGCTTCACATGCCCCTTTGACTGTTCCTATATATTCTGCTTTTATAGAGGAAAGTGAAGTTGTATGTTGTTTCTTGCTAGTCCAAGAAATTGCCCCTTTGACAAGACTACACACATAACTTGTTGTAAACTTCCTTTCATCCACGAATCCTACCCAATCCAAGTCTGAATAGCCACACAATTGAGGCTCTTTGTTTTTCCCATCTAGAATGTCAGAATCCAATGTTCCCTTTACATATCATAGCACCCTTTTTGTTGTTGTATAGTGTTTTCTAGAGGAAACAAGATAGATCAAGTTTCCCACTAGTTGTTTGTAGACTAATTCATATGCTGCCCTTGAATCGGTCTTCACTAGAAGTTTCAACCCTTTCTCCATAGGTGTAGATGAGATTTTGCAATCTACCATCCTAAATCTGTTCAACAAACCTTTGGCATATTTTGTTTGTGAAACAAAAATAGGACTATCTCTCTCCCAAACTTCTACACCTAAGCAATAATGTAGGAGGCTTAAATCTGCATGTCAAAAGCTAAATATAACTCAAATTTTACCTTTGCAATTTCTCCTACCTCACTATCTATGATAATGATATCATCCACATATATCACTAGAATTATCACATCACCATTCTTTCTTTTGATGTAGAGATTTGAGTTAGAAGGACATCTTCTAAATCCCTACTCTCTCAAATATCTATCAATTTTGATGTACCATGCTCGAGGAGCTTGATTTATCCCATAAAGGGATTTTTTCAATCTACATAACAAAGGCTCCTTCCCTAGAACCAGAAATCTATGCGGCTAGTACATGTCTACTTCCTCCTCTAGATCACCATTGAGGAAGGAAGTCTTCAGAGCCATCTAATGTACCTTCTACCAAGCTACGTTGGTATGGCGAGAACCAAATGGGTTGTTCCCATTTTTGCAGTAGGAGCAAATGTTTCCTCGTAGTCAACTCCTTCCTTCCAAGCAAAGCGCATTACAACTTGTTACCCCTCATTTTGCATGAGGTCTATGCTAGTGAATTTTTTCACTATCCTTGTGATTTTCATCACAAAGAGCTTTGGATGGTTAGGGTGTTTGCTTGGTTCCTTAGATTGTTGATGACATGGATGATGATGTGCTAGAGGATTTCATGGTGTTTTGCTAGGTATACTTGCTTATCAAGGAGAGATAGCATTACACTTGATCATGTGATGTTCTAGTTTCCATTCCTTGCTAGATGATTGGACATGAGGACATATGGATCCCTTTGTGGAGTGCACTAGCATTTTGGGGCTAAGTGGACATTGCATGGGCTTCATCATGACATTTGGCATTTTCACAACTCCCGAGGCATCTTTACAACTCTTAAGACATCTTCACTACTCTTGAGGCATCTTCACAACTCAAGGCATTTTCATTTGAGGGCTATTCTTCATGCTGCCATGCCACATCATAGTTCATGGACTGTTCAGCCACATCACCATATTTGGAGGCATGTATCACGTTTAGAGGAGTCGTCCACCTTGGAGGTTGTATCTACTTGGCACGTGTGGACCTTGTTGACCCTCCTAGGCTTGTGAGAGGTGGTTAGCATGAATTGATTAAGAGGTTACACATTGGAGACTTCACATATGACCATTGGAGCTAATTTAGGTGAGCCATCCACTCTTGGGAGATTCTACTCATTGCTTGGAGAACTACACATCCACCTTGGAGGAGATCTATGAGGTTTCCATTGTCTACTTTGAGGAGTTGGTTGTGGATCTATCCACTTGGAAGCCTTTGGAGGCTAGACGTTGCACCTTTGACTCATCTTCTTCCTTCGTTGATCGAGACATCCCACACTCTTGGGCATATGTTTGTTGAGACCTATACATGTGGCCTTGACCACTTCATTATTTTATGTATTGTTGAATAAGTAGTTGGAGGAAATAAAACTTTACTCCTCCCTAGGCTAGATCTAAGGCTCTCACATGGGATATTATTGTTTTATTGTAAAGGAAGTTGAGCTAGACTCTATATAAAGAGTATCCCTTCCTCATTTGTACTCATGGTTGGATTTTTGGAACTTCCATTCCTTGGAGCTTAATTGACATATCTTTCTTGGAACAAATGGATGTATAAGGGTTCTTTCTTTGCGGGCATTGGTGTCCATTACTAAATCTTTTCTATCTCGGTTTCTATTTGGTGCATAAAGATTGATTATGAATGCTCAAGTCTTCTATAAGCTAACTAGATCAATCCATTGAAGGGAAATTCTACCATTGGAGGGAAGACATTTTGGGGTAACTCTTCTCCTTGTTCCTTTGTTAGTTTGATAATTATTTGATGTCTTGATTTGTCTATCCATTTTAGAAACCCTAGCAAGGGTATTGAGTATGTTTATCAAGCTATACTTCATCTTGTTGGTGAAGGTAGCTCCCTTGAGGACCCCTTCTTGTAGGGCCTTGGTCTTCATTGTCAATATTGATTAGATAAGAGATTATTCATCCCCTTCGGTTCTAGTCTCTTATTCCTAATCCTTGGATGAAATTGACCCCATAAGCTCCCTTTAATTCACCTTGACTCCATTACCCTTGTTGGATTTGGTACTAATCTCTACTTCCTTCCATCACCTCTTTTATATACCAAAAACATATGTTTTACTAAATCTACTCTCACTTAACCATGTGCCTCATTGCATAGCTTTAGTAATCCTACTAGGGATACCCCCCTTGAGCCGAAGGAAAGTTGACCTAAAGAGAAAAGTATAGGTTTCTTGGGTGGTAGTAGTGACCATCCTAGTAGTTCCCTCTTGGGTTGTGCCTTGTGGATTAGGCATTTTATCATCAAATACAATTTGGGAGGTAACATTTTTTATGTCGTTGTTGGGGATAAAGTCCATTCTTCTAGAAATTTTGAAGATTATGCTTCATGACACTTTTGTGAGACTATTGTATTGAAGATCTATTTCTCACATGGTGACTCCATGAAGGGACAAAGCCCTTTTCCTTACAGATTTTGAAGACATTGTTGGGTGTAGAGGTGAGCACATCCATCAATCTTTAAGGCCTTTTGAAGCAGCTCATCTTGGCAACTTCACTCTTGGCATTGGTATGACGTATGATCGTTATTCATTGCATATTTTTGTTTTCATCCTTGTATTGAAGACCTAGAAGCAAAGAAAAAAGGAATGGCCTCCATGGTTGGCCGATTAGTACGCTACTATTGATTTCTCAAATATCCCAAATTTCCCTAATCAGAAGCCAAATGTGGATTCAGATGCAATTCCGAAGTTTTGTGCACGAGATGATTCAGC
>ML808240.1:25476-46639 GCA_009831015.1 Picea engelmannii
TTGACCAATAAAATTACTTAGACATACTCATGCATCGTTGTAGGTTCCCAAAAGAAATTGTCGACCAAGTTTCCAACAAGGAATATAGACACCTTTCTCTACAAAATGGTATTGTACATAGTGTCTAGGAGTAGAACACTCAACATTCAAGATTGCTGTAACTTTCCAATGTTAACGAGAACAATTCAATCTCATATTGCTTTGGAATTAAGAGGTGCTTTCCCAAATAGTAACATTTCCCAACTTTATCACATGAACAAATGCACATTCAAGCCATTAGTCAACACATTATTTTCTTCAATGCTAGTGTTACCTAGTGTTACAATGAATATTAATACATTCAGAAAATGACCAACAAACTTAAGTTTTTTAATCAAGGAATTGGAAGCACATTTTTCTCACACAATTGATGCCCACTAGTGAATGGAGAAATCTCAAAACTTCCAAATCATTTTTCCCTCTCATAAATGCAACTTTTGATTGATAATGGTGTATGAAGGAATTGTGATTCTCAAGAAACATATTGGAGTTTACTTAACATAAATACCATTTCATGATAAAATTAAAAGATAATTAAATGTCAAACATGTTAAAGTTCCACATGTTGAAGCTAAGGACAAGTCCCATGATTTCCTTGGACCATTTGAACAAGACGTGCGGTAGACTGGCAAGTCATATCTTCCTAAATCATAGTTTCAAGGGATGATTGGTAGCATGGGTGACTCAGTCCATTTTCTGGACATGAACAAACACTTCAAGGAAGGAGTATAATCCAACGATTTTCCCTTAGTGTTGTGTGAATGTTGGGTTAAAATGCGAACAGTCCCAAACGTTGAATTGGCTATTCTTCAAGTTAAATTTAGAAACTCAATTATTTAATTGAAACAACTATTTCATGACAACAATTGATCTCACATCTGGCACATTCGACATGAAATGGATGGAGATTATCTCAATGTTGTTGGCATTCATGAATTAATAATGGAGAAATCGATTTCCAAGTGATACTAATAGTATTAAATAGAGTGGATTCTTCATTAAAACCATGGATGCAATTAACGATGGTGATTAACCAAGGATAAGCAACAATAATCTCACACACAAAACTAAACACCATAATCACATAAAAATATCAAAGTAATGTAAGACACAATGGACACCATTCAAGACACAATGGACACCATATTTACACCGAAACCCAAATGACAAAACTATCATTGAATGGTTACTTAGCTCTCATTTTTGTAATCTCTAGTTACAACATTGCTTGTGGCTCCATAGCCATTCCAAAATCTACACAACTCCTTATGCTTTGCAATATCTCCTCCTAGATAGAAGACCCTTTGAGAGTGAAAGTATAGAAACAAATAAGGAGAGTTGGGGTAATGGTAAGGCCAATAGGCTTGACCTTTCATTTCCCATTTCTCATCCTTTTCTTCCCTATTATCATTTATTGTTTTCATTTTTTTCTCTTTCATATTATTTTCTTTTACATTTACATTGTCTTTCATAGTTTATCTAACCTTCATTAATTGTCAAATTACCTCATAGGTACTAAGTCTTACAACCATTCGCTTGTTCGGATCCATTTTGGATCACACCTCCCTATTGAGAGTCTCTTTGGTCTCCAAAATCTTAGAGGAAACCAATCTAGATCATTTTTCCTTCTATCTGCTTCTTTGAAACATGGCTCTAACTCTAGCACTTGGCTACAATTCTAACTCTAGCTCTAGCTAGTGGCTCTAGCTACTAGCTCTAGTTTTGGTTCCTAGCTCGCTTATTCCCACAATGTATAAGTCTACTCACCAACTCTCAAATTTTATCAATCTCTAGTTCTGAACTCTACAATCAACATTCATTCTCATCTCTCTTAGACTTGGAGACAATCCATATTGATAGCGTTCAGACCACAACAAAACCCCTTTACTCTTACTTTTCCAAGCAAAAGGAAAGAGCTTCCCTACTAAAATTTGAATTCTAATGCCTAATCCTCTACTGCTTGAGAATAATATTAATTGTTTTTATACCTTGAGGGTTTTGGGTGGTTTAATCTTGATTGATGATTGTCTTGAATGAGTTTGTTGTTGAGGTTTTTTTGAATGGATTACTCAAATTTTGCATCCTCTTTCTTACATGTTGTGCTTAATGTCTTCATCTTTATGCTTTCGCATGTCGATCATACTCTTATGTTTTAAACTCTATGTTTGAATTGCAAAATCACTAATCCTTCTTTTGAGTTAAAGACTTGGCACATGCAATTTTCAGAAAACTTATCTACATCCATCTATGATTATCTTTCAATAGACCCAACATTCATTTATAAGTTTTCTTGAAGGTAGGGAATATAATGTTTATAGTGTATTGGCAAGTGTCCTTTCAATCACATAACTGATCTCATCTTTTCTATGGTTGCAGGAGCAGGTTTCCAGGGTCACTTTCTTCACATAACTGCTCCAACCTTGAAATTTGAGTGGGCGAATCCTTTGATCGTATTCCTCTTTCCTATACTTCTCCCCATGTGGATATTGTATATAGTTTGAATCCAAAAATCAACATTATGGACTAATCCTTGGCTTTCCCAAACCTCAACCATTTTTATTTCTATCATCATTGCATTGATGAGGCCAGAACCTTGACCCTTACTAGGTTTCCTCTTATTAGGAAGCAAATTACCTTGTATTACAGTTGCCTCAAGGTCTGAAGCTCGCAAGGCTATCAGATCCACCTTCCCCTCAGGCCTTTCCTCGAGCCTCTTCAGATTGATCTCTACCATGTTCTTCTTTCGACCTCCCTTCTCTCCAAAAACCCAAGATAAAGACCTATTGAGCTTCATAGATGTAGGTCCTTGTCATGTCATCACCTAATGATTGCTCACTATATGTCACATTTTATATCATGCATTGTGGCCTAGTGTAAGAACTTGTTCCTTGATCTTATCATATTCTTGCTCCTCGCAATCTTATCAGGTCTACCCTCTGAGATGTTCAACTTGACTAGATTGACATGTGTCTTGCATTTGGTTAGCATTGATATCCTTTCATCATCTGAGTCGGTATTTGTGACGTTGATTTGTCACATGGCATGTCATATTTTCCCCCTTGGTCATTGTCCATTCGTCGCATCTGAATCTGAGCGTTCTTGATCGCCATACCACCTAGCTACCTACACTGATACCCAGTTACTCAAAACCTGCCTAATTTACCTTTATCCTATTTTTGGGGTCCCTAGGTGCATAACATTGGCTGGTGTGGAACCGCGTCGAGCATGGAACCTTGAATCGTGTGTAACTTAGCCTTATTTTCCTAATTTGTATTTTTATTTTTTGTATATATATTTTGTGTGTGTGTGTGTGTGTATATATATATATATATATATATATATATATATATTTATTTATTTATTTTTATGCTGGCGGAATCGACAACTGGGCCGGTCTCGTACTCGCGTGACACGGGGTCGATTCCGACCGCTACCACTATAACCTCCAGGTGCCATACGTATGCCCCTTCCGCGGGCACGGGTAAGTCGGGGGGATTTGAACTTGAAACCCCATCGTACATAACACGCTATATCACGGCACTTGCCAGTTGAGCTGCCCCCCGGGGGCTATATATTTATTTCTTTTATTATTATTATTGTTATTGTATTTATTTATTTCCATTTGTATTTTATGGTTGGTTTTACAAAACCACATGGTTTGATTGCACATGGTAATTTTCCATGGCTTTTTATTCCCCACGGTTTTCCCTAAAGTTACACTAGATATTTATTTTTACATAGAGAAAATCAAGTTCACTTTAAAAATGTTTTTACATGGGTCAAACTTGTTTTTACATGGATCAAATTTGTAAACCATTTGAGTAAACCATTGGTTACATAGTGTGTTTTGCATAAAACCCTAATGTATAATATGTACATTCTCATGCCCCCTTAAAATTATAAACAATTTGACTCTCTTTTTTTATTATGTATATATGGATATTTCTTTATTTCTTTTTAATTATCATTCTAATTGTGTTTTCTCATTTATCTCCTAAGTCCTAGGTTGTATATATTTATTGTATATTTATTATTTAATTTAGTTTTTAATTTAACTTTTCTATTGTTTCCCCTCACTCATTAAAATTCAATGTAATATTTCATGAGACCTCTCCCTAGGTTTCTCCCCATTGGTCTATATTTCCACTTCATGGTAAATAACATTAGAATTGCCATTAATACACACCTCCTATATTTGGAATTTACTAAATTCTACCATAGGACTATGATAGTGCTATCTAAACGTGCCATCGGATGGTGCCACCGGAGAGGTTTAATTGTTGATTTCACTTTGTTGTTTTCACTTTAGACTTCGACGACCTCCTTATTTTATTAATTTTGATTTCATGTAGGTTATTTTAATTAATTTTATTATTTTCCCATTTTATTTCTTTTATTTTTATTTTTCTATTTTCACCAAGATTATTGGCCAAAAGTACAACACAAGCCCTAGGTCCTATGCCCTCTCTGGATTCTTATACAAATCAGGTAAGGGGGCTAAAATTATTTAAACCACTCAATTTTGATCTCCCTCATGCATGTGGTACAATTATTTTCAAGTTGAAAATCGATGGCCCAGATTCACCCACATGCAGATAAAGGGTTGTTGAGTACCGTTTTTCAAACGAACATATCTTCAGCTGAAGGTGTCGGAATCGAGCCCATGATACCTCGTTGGAAATATATTGAGATGAAGGATGCATTGGGAGAGGGATTCGGGACAAAATAATGACAAAGAGCCCTAGAAAAAGTGAAAAATAGGTCATGAATTTGGGGGAAATTGATTGTGCAAACTTCAAATGGCCATATCTGGAGCTATAGGAAACAAAATGAGGCCTAGGATAGCTCATCAGAAAGATAGAGGAGAGAATAAAAATATGTAATGGAAAGTATTGACATATTGAAGGAATAAATTCTCAGGAAATGTAGAAAACAAAATCGACAACTGGTTGTGCAATGTTCAAACAATCATATTTGAAGCTACAGGAGTCAAAATCATACTTGTAAGAGCATGATGGAAGGCTAATATAGAGAAGAATATAACATGATATTAATAACCAGGATGACACCAAAAATGTCTAGAATAACTCAAAGAATAGTAGACGACACAAATAGACAGATTTAACAATATTTGTAAATAAATGTCATTTGTAAACTACCTTAGGGCGAGAATAATCACTCAAGAGTCTCTTTAGCTTATGTTTGTAATACTCACATGTTCATTTTTAAAAATGTAAAAGAAATTTGAAATGAAAAAAAGAAGGGAAACAAAATGAACAATCGCAAGATCTGAGGAGTATCTTTTGTCGGATAAAAGAGAACTCGTTGAATGTAAGAAGGGACTTTTGCCCATTGTATGGACTGATAATAATCTTATTTCTGAATATATGAAGAGCATAAGGAATTTTGAAGTCATAATTGTTGTCAAATACATTTGGGACTACTCCATAAATGTGTTTGTCATTTAATTTTTTCGAGTACTGATCACATGAACTCTTTCTATGCTTAGTATTTGGAATGTTTATGTTGTTGTGATTTCTACCGAGTACAAAGATGATGCTACAAGTGTTATTTGCAATTGGTTGTGATAATATACACAATATTATTATTATAACATATTCTTGGCCACAGTGAACTATTTCTTTTGTCAAAATATCACTTTCAATCGTGCTCATCTATTAGTTTTTCTCCCATGGGATAGGTTAGAAGTAGTTGTAGATTAGTTTGTTTTTGTTTTAGAAAAGATTTAGAATTAATTAGAACTTTTTAGGGGACAGTTCATTGTCTTTCTCATTTTTCTTCTTTTAATTCTTTGTGGAAACCAGGCCCACATACTGGTCATAAATGCTACACCAAACTAGAGTAGGTCTAATTGGGACCTGCCATCAGGCGTTATCCCTTACCTACTTGATAAGCCATTCGAAACTGTCAACATGTAGTCAATAAATCCAAGTTGAATGTTGGTTTGAGTGTTCAGTGAGATCCCAACAAATATGTCATCATGTAACAATTCCACAATAGGTTGTGTGGTCTCTTTATTCTGTTATGACCAATTTCTTATCGACATGGAAACAACTCTCTGGCGCCTACACATAAAAGTTTAAAATTAATATATATGATAATATGAACAAAGATACTCAAGTTGTATTGTAGTAATAATTTGAAGTGATTGTAGTAAAGATGACCCAAATTCAAATCATTATATTCACACAGTATCTTCCCATGCCCAATAGAGGATAAGATCACTAAGATGCAACATCCATGCACAATCTGTTGTAATATTTATGCTTAACACCATGGGATTAATATTTGTGGCCGTGAAATCTTTGTACAAAGTTAATCATACACATGAAATAGATAGCTAGAGGAGATATATAGATTTAAGATTATGCATGCATCGATGGCTCTTTGGTTTCTTTTGTGTAGCTGGAAGACCTAGATTTTATCCCATTCACATTTTCCATTTTAAGATCTATCTTACTCATCAAAAACCCATTCACAATTTTAAGCGACAACATCATCTATTAGATTTAAAGGATGTATTGGGAGACTATTTCAATCACTAGAGATGAATTCACTCTCTCCAAGTCAGAATGGGAATTTTAAAATCTTGATTATAAGCTTTGATCTCACATAACACATTGAAAATTTTAGGACAAATAGAAAATGACACACTTATGCAAACTTATGGACATGAAATTACTAGTTCTAATTACATGATCCCAACAGAGCCTAGAAATATGTGCTTACTCTCAAAATCCAAGAAATATATACAAAGTACACAACAGTTCCATTGTGGGGAATGAAGAAGAAAAACATTAACTATAGTTGTTGTGTCAAGTGCTCAATACATCTTCATATGGACTACAACATCTCTATCACTTATCTCATGGATGATCATTGAATTGGCAAGATGCTTGTACACATTAACCCAAGTCACAACATAGTCATAATTTTCTCTCTACAATGACTACTATCATCTTCACCTTCATCTTTAGCTTGTAGAATTCACCGAATCAATATCCCCTACTCCTCCTCTTGGTGCAACACCACTCCCTCCATGTCCGGTTCTCTACTCATTATTTTTTTGCGGATCCATCCCACAATGTCAATTCTTTCTCCATGTTCCATTTTTCTTGTTTCTCTCTTTTCACTTACAAGCTCCACAACCACCACCCCAAAGTTGTATACATCACTCTTTTCGTTCAGCTTCATACATATCCAATACTCGACACATGAATACCAATACTAGTGATGAAATATCTCTCACACTGATCCAGATTAGATCATTCTATTATTTTTCATCTATATCGATGCTTTCAGAGTGAAAAATTGGAGGAATCAACTTGCAAGATCATTTTAGTGGCAGGTCCTAGTTTGGAAAATTGGGTCCATAACCTTCTAGAGCCATTTTGAGGCATTAAATGGATTTTTTTGTGTTTCTGGTGTCTAAAAATTGTGCACACACCCTTGATGGTGTTCTACACTCTGATAAATTTCCAATGATGAAAGTTGTTTGTCAATCAGAGTTTGTATGCAAACGTTATTCCTCTTGCAATTTGACATATCATGTTGACCACCATGGTACGAGAGGATGCCATGTCATCCCCCATTACTCATGTATATGGGGATATCCACGTGATGAATTTCAAGAATATTCTAGAAGTTTCAAAACACTACCACAATTGAGGGTTGAGGAAGTCAAAAATATACCCCTAGATGGCTAACAGACTATGTTAAATACCGGGCCAATAGGAGGAGAAGGGATTCCATTCTTTTGCATTGTATCTTGTTCCATAACTGAGAAAAACATATGAGGGTGGTATTATGTGAGCATAATAGAACATGAGAGTTTCTATAGAAGCCACATCGACCACAGATCAAAGGAAACTCCACAAAGAGTGCCTCTTTCTTTGTACTTGCATCATTTCTATACCAGAGAAAAGAGAGCAGACCAACCTCACCTTCTAACTGGGTTTTCTCCTGTATTGGGTTTCCAAGATCATATCTTATGTTTATTTGTGGATGGTGTGATTGTATTTTATTGTTCTCTATTTTCCACAATTTATCTATTTCATGCATAAGCAGAAAATCATTAACTAAATATTCTGGAGATCTAAAGGAAAAATAACCTTAATAGTAAAGATTTCAGTATTTTATTAGATATGTTGTGATGAACTATTCCATAGGAATATCCACGGAAATTTACAGATCATATTGGTATCAGAGTAGGTTTTCCTTTGGTTATTTGTGGGAAGTTGCGGGATCCAAGAATCGAATTAAAGAGAATTCACTTAAACCCTAACCATGTAGGATGATTCTATTCATAATAACCCTCGATATCTAGCAGAAGAGAGATTTGAGAGGTTGGAATGTTGATGTTTTAACAACATCAGGAAGACATTCTTCCATATATATATATATATGACATGAAATTTATAATACAAAGTATAAATATATATAATAAATAAGTAGTTACTTATTATCCAAGGGTCACATCCTTTCATGGATGGTCACCATATGTTCTCTATATATGGAACTCTCATCATTGTAAAATATCAATCTATTATAACAATTGTGTCTTAGCATTTTCTATTGTACTTGTGTCTCTGTGCATGGCTATTCTTCTTGTGATCTTGGTTATTACTATTGCTATTGTTCATGGTTTATGCTTCATTTCATGTAAATTTGTAAAGAAACTAAATGTAATTGAACAACATTAAACTCCAACATGGTATTAGAGCAGCGTTCTTGAAAGCATACTATTGCACAGGCATTGACCTTCTACAACAACTCGTCGTACCTTTCCTGCAATTCATTGTTTTGTTGCAACTGCAAGTCGGGTTAAGATTTTTGCACTCTTTGAGAAACCATGGTGAATCATATTTTGGTGGAAGATAGGCTTGATGGAACAACCAACTTCAATTCTCGGAAATCTAGATTGTTCATCACTCTAGAAGAGAGTGGCCTAATGAAGTACATTGAAGAAGTTGTACCAGAATCAACTAATGATGCAAAAGATTCTCAATCGAGGAAGAATGATGCAAAATCCATAAATATCATCATCTATTCTTTGAGAGACCATTTAATCCCTCACATATCCAAATTGAATATAGATAATCAAATGTATGATTCCTTAAAGAAGTTGTTTGAGAGAAACAACACCAACATAGCACTTGCCTTGAGACACCAACTTCAGAATCTCAAGATGATGAAGTCATATACATTTGCCACCTTCTTCATGAATATTTCAGAGATCGGAGATAAGTTGGGTGATATTGGTGAAATCATATATGACAGATAACTTGTCATTATTACCCTTAATGGTCTTCCAAACCATTGGCAGGCATTCATTCAAAGTATCAATGGGAGATCTAAATTTCCCAAGTTTGATCGGTTATGGACAGATTGTATTCAGGAGGAGACTATACTTGCAGCTAGATGCATGAAATGTTCCCATCATGATGAAAATCAATCCCTTGTTACTCGTGCAAGGAAAATAAAAGGAAAAATAAGAGGTTTCAACAAAAAAATTAAAGGAAGGAAGTCAACACCAACTTTAGAACACAAAAAGAAGGACGTGTCAAAGATTTAGTGCTTCAGATGTGACAAGTATGGCCACTATGTGAAAAATTGTCCTACATTGAAGAAAGGAAAGAAACATACTTCCACTACTAATGTTGATTCAGAACCACCTTAGAGGAAGTCAAGGAATGTGAGCATGCACGATGAAGAGTTCTTCTTCATTTCATCCCTCTCAAGTATGGTTCCTACTAGTAATGATATTTGGTTGATTGAAAGTGGTGCTTCCAAACATATGACTGGATACATAGAGCACCTTACAGATCTAGTAGATAAAGAATCTCATTTGCATGTTGTACTTAGTGATGATATTGTGAAGGGAGTTGGATCCACTTCCTTACAATTGGATTCTGACACCCCACTCCATTTGAGTGATGTATTATTTGTACATGGGATGAGAAGGAACCTTGTCTTTATTTCAGCCTTAGATAACAAAGACTATAATGTTTCTTTCTCTAATGGAAAGGTTCTTGAATGGAACAAGAACTCTAGTATGGATTTTGCTCAGGTGATTGGTGTTTGAGAGGATAGATTGTACAGATTGATTGTTCGACCAGTTCATGCCTTGATACATGATTCTATCAGTTTGAGCAAACTATGGCATAAGAGACTTGCTCATTTACATTATAGATCTCTTCCTGCTCAGGGGAATATGGTGACATGACTTCCAAAGATCCATGTTGAACATGATGGAATTTGCAGAGGTTGTTCTCTTGGAAAGAATGCCAAGGGGTCATTTCTGAGCAGTGACAACAGATCCAAGGGGATCTTAGACTTGGTTCATACAGATTTATGTGGACACATGGCACTTGCTTCCTTGAGTGGATACCTATACTATGTGATCTTCATTGATGAACACTCTCGGAAGACTTGGATTTACTTCTTGAAGACCAAGGATGAAGTCATTGCCATATTTCAAGAGTATAGAGCACGGGTTGAAAACCTGACCAGAAAGAAGATCAAAGTGTTGAGATCAGATAATGGAGGATAATACACCTCCCAGGATTTTAGTGATTTTTGCATTAAGGCAGGGATCAAGAGGGACTATATTGTTCCTTACAACCCTCAACATAATGGGGTCACGGAGAGGAAGAACATATCTATTGTTGAGGCAGTCAAGGAAATGATTCATGATCATCATTTACCTATGTTTTTATGGGAAGAAGCATCCATGACTACAATGTATGCTCATACTAGAAGTCCTCATAAGACTTTGAGGAAAATGACTCCCGAGGAGGAATTCACTGAAGTGCAGCTTGAGGTTGGACACTTCGAGATATTTGGTTGTCCAGTATACATTCACGTACCCAAGGATAAAAGGACCAAGCTAGAACCTTTAGGTAGAAAGGGTACTTTTTTGGGGTACAATGAGTCTTCGAAGGCATACCAGATCTACATCCCTGGTCAGAGACATATTGAGGTGAGCAGAAATGTCACCTTTGAGGAGGACGTAGCCTTCAAGAGATCTAGAGGATCTCACATGGATATTGATAGTGAGATACATGAATATTTGGTTCCTTCTCCCCCTCACCCTCCAACTGTTCATAGGGATACAATTGAGCCTATTGATCCCATTGATCTTGTAGCTCCAATTGATGTTCCCAGAGATATTGCAGTAGGTCAGAAGAGACCTACATGGGCTCGTCAGACTCTACATGAAGTAGAAGGACATGCATATCCTCGTGGTACCTTCCGAGAGAGAAAGAGACCTCAAAGATATTCGTGCTATGTCGCAGCTATCAGCCACATGATTGATTTTGAGCCTTCCTGTTATGAAAAGGCATCTAGTCAACCAATATGGAGAGATTCCATGATGGAGGAGTATCAATCCATCATGAAGAATGATGTGTGGGATATTGTTTTGAGACGTGAGGGGAAGTCTAAAGTGACATTAAAGTGGATCTATAAGATCAAACACATAGCTGACGAGAGCATCAAGAAGCACAAAGCAAGATTTGTTGCTAGAGGATTCTCAGAGAATAGATTATGAGGAAACATTTGCTCCTATTTCTCGATCACTTCTATCCAGACGATTATTTCCCTTGCAACATCCATGAGTTGGAGACTACATAAGATGGATGTGAAGACAACCTTTCTCAATGGATAGATTGAAGAAGAAGTATATATTGAGTATCCATATGTTTTCATGATACATGAGAAGGAGTCTCATGTGTGCAGGTTGAAGAAGGCCTTGTATGGACTCAAGCAAGCACCTAGAGCTTGTTATGAGAGGATTGATGGACACATGATGAGTTTGGGCTTCAAAAAAAGTGTTGTTGATCCCAACTTGTACTACAATATTGTTAATGGTGAGTTCTTGATTTTGGTCCTCTACATTGATGATTTATTCCTCATCAATACATAGAGACTTATTGTTGAATGCAAGTATGCATGGGCCTCTGAGTTTGAGATGAAGGACCTTGGTATGGTGCACTACTTCTTGGGACTAGAGGTGTGGAAAATAATTGATGAGATCTTCCTGAGTCAGGGGAATTACACAGTTGAGATATTGAAATTTTTTGGGATGTTGAACTAGAATCCCATGGCTACACCAATAGTGACGAATCTGAAGAAAATAAGTGTGTCTTCTTCTGATTCCGACGAGATTTATTCGACCCTATATAGACAACTAATTGGATTATTGATGTATCTATTTAACACCAAACCATATATTTTCTATGCAGTGAGTGCACTTAGCCAATTTTTGAGTCAATCGAGACATACACATTGGATTGTTGCAAAGAATGTGTTGAGATACCTACGAGGCACAGTTGGACATGGTTTGAGATATACTTCCAGTATTGACATGAGATTGAGGGATATACTGACTCTGATTGGGAAGGGAGCGTAGTGGACAGGAAGAGCACCTCTTGGTGTTTCTTCACTTTGGGATATGCCATGGTTTCCTAGTGTAGTAGGAAACAAACTTATGTGGCCTTTAGCACCGCAGAGGCATAGTACATTTCATTGAGTGTGGCAGTCCGAGAAGTAGTGTGTCTTTGCAAGCTCCTTACATATTTATTTGGACATGTGTTGGATTCCACTATTATTAATTGTGATAAACAAAGCTATGTGAATCTCTCAGAGAATCTAGTGTTTCATGACAAATAAAAACACATTGAGATCAAGTACCATTACATCTGAGACATGGTGAGGAGGAAGAAATTATTGGTGCAGTACCTTCCTAAAGATTAGCAATTTGTTGATTTTCTTACCAAACCCCTTACTAGGACGAAGTTTGAGTAATTTCTTGATAGACTTGGCATGGCAGAGAATGCATCCCTCGCTGAGAGGGAGTGTTGATGTTTGCAGCTTCCTAAGACATTCTCCAGATCACACTCCTCTGCGATTGATTTGAGTTGATCTGTGAGGACAATTATCCGAGAAGGGATAAGTGGGTTTGGGATTATATCCTAACATCCCTTGTGGAGAACACATGAGGACACGTCCCTTGTGGAGATCACATGAATACATGTCAAGGAGTTGACCTTGACTTCGCACACTATGGGGAGTTGACCCTAGTGTTTCTATAGGGAGAAGCCTCTAGAAGTCCACATAAGAGTGCCATGTGTGACAAACATTCTCCATATCATACTCCTATGTCATTGATTTTAGTTGATCTATGAGGACACTTATCTGAGAGAGGATAAGTGGGTTTGCACTTATATCTTAATGTCCCTTGTGGAGAGCACATGAGGACATGTCAAGGATTTGACCTTGATGTCACACACTATGGGGAGTTGACCCTAGTGTTCTAGAGGGAGTAGCCTCTAGAAGTCCACATGGGAGGGCCATGTGTGATAGACCTTTTGCTACAATTTCCCAAGTAAGCATCAGGTGGACCTTCTCCTAGACTAGGCTACAGACCAAGGGAGATAGGATGCATTTATCAGAAAGGTGTACTTGTGGTAAATGGCCCCAGGTGTAGTCCTTCCTTAATCATGACAAGGAATAATATGGACACGAGGTGCTTGAGGTGTTTTCCACGTTTCAGCTAGCATCAAGCTGACATTCACTCACAGGGGTGTACCTATGGTGAACAACCCTGGTTAAGAATGTCTCCCTTGTTGAGAGGGAGTGTTGATGTTTGGACAACATCGGGAAGACATTTTTCCAGATATATATATATGACATGATATTTATAATACAAGGTATAAATATATATAATAAATAAGTAGTTATTTATTATCCAAGGGATGCATACTTTCATGGATGGTCACCATATGTTCTATATATATGGAATTCTCATCATTGTAAAATATCAATCTATTTTAATAATTTTGTATTAGCATTTTATACTATACGTGTGTCTCCGTGCATGGTTATTCTTCTTGTGATCTTGGTTATTACTGTTGCTATTGTTCATGGTTTATGCTTCAGTTCATGTAAATTTGTAAAGAAACTGAATGTAATTGAACAACATTAAACTCCAATATGGAAGAGAAAGTTTCTGACATCGGTTGAAATATGAACCTCCTCATGGCGTCTCTAGAAATAAAGCTTGAACCATTCAGAGATGATGGAGGATCTAACTCAGAGAACATATCGAAGGTGAAATCAGAAGATCAAGAAGGCTCAGGAAAGGAGTCGTGGAAAGAATTCGAGAAAGAGTAGTTGAGTTTGAGTGTCATTAACCATTCACAATCACTATTCATTATGGAAGCAAAAGTGGACATAAATAAATACCAAGGTGAGATAGATGCATTAAAACTGAATCATTGGTTGGAACAACTAGAAATTTATTTTAGCATTCACCATGTAGATGAAGAGAAAAAGATTTCATTTGCTAGATTGAAGTTAGAGGGACATGCTTTAACCTAGTAGGAAATCCACACAAAAACACTTAGATTGGAGGGTGATCCACTAGTAACTATGTGGGAGGACTTCAAAACCCTCATCAAGTCCTAATTTTACCTTATCGGGTATGTAGAGGATTGTTCGTTGTTCTGTCATCATTTTTAGTTCAAAATTGAGCGCATACTGACATTCTTAATGTTGGGGAGTTTTAGACCCAGGGTTCGTCCAAATTTTTACAACAAAAACCCTAAAGAACTGACATATCAATCCTTGGCCAAGGCTGGGGAAGGTCTCACTCAAGATGCAGAGAGGATCACAAAGACCATAAGGTATTGTGTCGAGGATGAAGGATTAAAAATACTAAACATTATTTCAATTGGCATCCATCGAACTCAGGTTTGATAATCTATCCAGGACTAAGAATTGGAACAATACACACATATTCAACTCATTCATAATAGAAACAGATTAGATAAGAAATGCCATATCTTTATTATTGGGAGTATTCCATCACAACGAAGATATATAGTGTGTTGAACATCTCCTTAGGACAACCACCGAACTTCATATCATTACTATATAAAATAATGAGAATATAACATAATGCGCCATGCATCTTTCCTTAGGATTCAGATAGAACAAAGACACTTGAATATATTCAAAAAATCACAATATTGCAGCAAGCTCAGAGTGAGATCGACACCGATAGCCAAGCTAACTCAAAAATCTCTCACTGATTATCTCACAAGCTAATTCACTTTCTAAGCTTAGAGCTCTCTTTTATATCTTTCGTTTTTGGGGGCGTTGTCTATTTCTTCTCTACTCCACCGACTTGTTTGATCCAACTGGTTCGCATGCTTCTGGTACATGCCAACAGTCCACGTGGACTCTATGCATCAGGGGAAATATTTACTTCCTTGCCAGTTCATCTTCTGGCCACTCCACGCCTTTATATGTTGCAGGAGATAATCATTCTGGGAGATTTCTTGGTGATTCCTTTATTGATTCCGATGGGCATCTTCTTGGTTTCCGGTGCAACTGACAAAAATCAAACCAACGTGCATTTGGTAGTCTTTCTACTTGGCGCACTGCTAACAAAACTCGGTTCAATGTGCAATATATGGCATTCTTCTTGCATTTCCTTCGGTGCGGGAAAAACTATGGAAAGATCACACACAACTTCATTTGTGCGCTTGTGAAAAACTAGACCCAAAACTTTGGGTGTCAATAGGTCCCCGACACTATTACCTAGCTTATCCTTGAGCTAGCTGCTAAAATTTAGATGGAAGAAAGTTAGAGTAATAGAAAATCACCAATGTAGGTTGTAGGTGGAACTCGACTCAGGTCCATGAATTACTGAGGCAGGACGCATGGTGAAAGATGGATTTGGAGTGCATGCAACCATATAATCTCACTGGAACCTTCGTTGGTGTCTGTGGAGAATAATAGAGGATTTTCTTAAGGCCCACAACCAAGCACCAAGAACTGAAAAGAATTAAGGCCCCACCCAGATAGGGTATCCTTGTCTGCCTGTTTTTTGATATTAGGACAGCTAGGTTGAGTTGGTGGTCATGGTCTCTCTACTGGATGAGGGATGTGGATATATGGGATGAGGTGAGAGAAAGGGGCCCAACAATGGGTCAATGCATATGCGCAAGCCTAGGAGGTGTAAAGGGAGGAAGTGTAATGATGATGAAAGAGGAATCCCTTATGCATCAACAAAGGGGATAAAGAATGGAATGGGTTAGACAAATGGGCCCTCCTGATCACCAAAGTGGATAAATCATGGCGACAATTAGCAGTGGGAAAGTAGGTAATTTAGTAGAGTAAAGGTTCTACCTAACAATTCTTAATACATTTTTAAGATTCAGAAGAACCAGAGTGAGAGAATGGGAGGGTATTGATGAGGAAGGGAAGCACATGTCCTAGAACGATGTCAGAATTGGGAGATGAAAGAAGTGAAGGAGGGGGAAGTAGAACTAGGGGTGATGGGAAACATAGATTGAGAACAGGACGTGGATAATTTTCTCCAAGTAGTTTTTAGGGGAGAGTGGGTATTTATATCAGGGAGAGAGGGGAGATAGGGGGGTGAGCAAGATGATTGGGACGGAGGTGACGGGCCAACGACTACCTATAATATGGTGGGAAAATGGTGCATCCAGAGAGATCCCAATGTTAATTTTCTATCATGATGATATGCCTTGCTTAATGAAGTATCATACCATATTTCATACCGAGATGTAATGGAATGTGTTGGAATTAGATTGCTTTTCCTTATGGATAAGTATATCCACTAGTAAAATTGTTTAATACTCATGTGAATTGGCCGCCGGAGCCTAGATATAGTACTTTTGGTACAAGGTTAATCATGCTCTCATATTTTGTGATTATGAGAAGGTTGTCCCATGATCCTATCTACACTTGTGACTGAAGTGGAATGACGGTTTGGGAGGAGGCTCAGAATGTCGAACTCCCTACTAAGTGGTGACATTGGCAGTTGGATTAAATGTGGAATCAGGTTAATCATGCTTCTTTCAATGAACTGGATAAAACAATATTACTGATGATGTGTGAGAATGCTTGGCAGAGTGATCAATGTGACCCATGACCCGTTGTTGTCGCCAGTAGTGTATACTTGGTACCAATATTGGGGACCTAGTTGTACATATGCGATACTTGTTGGTTGGGTGCATCGCACATGTGTTTTGTGCACCCTATCTTGGTTCAACCTTTTATAAATAATTTATTGTAGAATCCCCTAGTGGGTCATGATGTGGGGGGGAAATGAGTGGATTTCGGTGAATGATTCTTGGGGTTGCATGAAATCTGCCATTGTATGTCGAGGATGTGCAGGTGGTTTGGAGGCTAGTTCAACGGAAAATTTGGGGACTGGTGGTAAAGGGGATGGTTGTGGGAGAGCGTGGAGGGACTTTAAATATTTACGGCGTGCACTGCACCTTTTCTTGGATAACCACCCTCTTTCACAAAGATATGTGATGTGAGGTATGGTTTCTCTAATTCTAAATCATTCACGCATATCCGTCTCCACAGTAACCCATTCTCAATAAGGTTTCTGATGGGTGACCCACCATCGTGCAGGGATTCCAACCAACATTGTATTAAGGGAAAGGAATCTTTGATACTCTGAAATATGTTGTAACCATGCAATCAATATGTCCACCAACTCTGACCCATCATACTGATAGGATCCAAAGTCTTCCATGGTCTCTACTACTGAGATATGTGCACACCTCCTTGTTGACACATCATAAAGCTTATTTTTACATCTATCCAGGGCATCCTCATAATTTGTGTCATAATATTTGACACTCCTCCAGCTTTGTTCTCCATATATGGTGGGATTGATGTAGTCCTCCCTACACCTTGTGACCTTGTAAATATTTTCAACGCCCGAGCTCCAAGCATCCTCATCTATGATCTTATTGTAGTATTCTCCCTCATATGGGTCCAGTGGTGCGACCACATGTATGGTGTCAGTTTCAAAGGACATGTGTCTCTTCTTCAAGTTTAACATGGCATTATTGTGAAAGGCCCATTTAATTCCCAACAATTCAAAATATGGATCAGACTCATCCATGGTCTCGATGACTTCAAATTTGGCCTTTGTTTTTACTCCTTCGATGTTGAATTCTACTTGTTGTTGTAAATGTGTTGAACCTGCACAGAATAGATCTAGCTAGAAAATACTACTCACATTTACAGAGATAAATTGAGAAAGAAGAAGGAGAGAAAGAATGGAAGAATTCTCATTAACGATGAATAATAATGAATAATTTACACATGATATACTTTGTATAACTCAATGAATGCGCACTGGAGGAGAACCAATGCACCATAGTGGTGGTCTAGAGTGATCTGGACACACACCAACAGTTACGGGAGTGAACTTCCACCTAGTCTAGTCTCTCAAGCAATTACATAAGTGAACTGCCACCTAGCTGAGTTAACTACTCAACCAGTCTTCAGTTAACTAATTGAAACAGAGTTTAGTGAGGACTAGATCAAGGAATCAAGGGTAATGCACCAGTCTGGTGATGAAACCAAGGCAAGTGCGCATTAGCATGGTAGTGATCCCATTTTTTTATGGTGACAAAACCAATGCAGCATCTAGACTCAACTCAACTAGTCAAACTGAAGTTTCAACAGAAGAGAATATTCTCCAAGTGGAATATTCTCCCCTAAAATATAGGAGATTGGATAATGAATAATTATGACTAATAAACAAGGAAAAACCTTAGGAAAAATAAATCCTAGGTGTGTGTGAAGTAACTCCAACACCCCCCCTGAACATCACTATGGTGAAAATAAAGAATGGGTCCCAACAACGAGGCCATGTTAGGTACCCAAATACAAAAGATACACTGAAAATAAATTGAGGAAAGAGGGAAAACCTCATGGGAAAAACCCCCCCTCAAGGTACAATGTATGTAAAAAGAAGAACTACAATCTCTAGGCAAATGTGTCCTTCACTCCAAGACGACTTTGCAGAGAATGGAACTTTTTCTCAGTGAAGGTCTTGGTGAAGATGTATGTTGTTTTTTTTGTTGAAGGACAGAACTGTAGGTCGATTATCCCCTCATGTACTAATTCTCGGATGTAGTGCATGTGGATCTCAACGTGCTTCGTCCACTTCCTCTAAACCGGATATCTGCAGAACTTCAGAGTGCCCTAGTTCTCACACCAAATGATGATTAGCCGATGAAACTAAATGCCCAACTTAGTAAGAAAATTGATAGTGTTCAGACCACAAAAAAACCCCTTTACTCTTACTTTTCGAAGCAAAAGGAAAGAGCTCCCCTACTAAAATTTGAATTCTAATGCCTAATCCTTTACTGCTTGAGAATAATATTTATTGTTTTTATACCTTAAGGGTTTGGGGTGGTTTAATCTTGATTGATGATTGTCTTGAATGAGTTTGTTGTTGAGGTTTTTCTGAATGGATTACTCAAATTTTTCATCCTCTTGCTTACATGTTGTGCTTAATGTCTTCATCTTTATGCTTTCACATGTTGATCATACTCTTATGTTTTAAACTCTATGTTTGAATTGCAAAATCACTAATCATTCTTTTGAGTTAAAGACTTGGCACATGCAATTTTCAAGAAACTTATCTACATCCATCTATGATTATCTTTCAACAGAACCAACACTCATTTATAAGTTTTCTTGAAGGTAGGGAATATAATGTTTATAGTGTATTGGCAAGTGTCCTTTCAATCACATAATTGATCTCATCTTTTCTATGGTTGCAGGAGCAG
Organism: Picea engelmannii; assembly: GCA_009831015.1. Lineage (NCBI taxonomy): Eukaryota > Viridiplantae > Streptophyta > Pinopsida > Pinales > Pinaceae > Picea > Picea engelmannii. The sequence continues at coordinate 45,174 of ML808240.1, forward strand.
GTTCCCAAGGTCACTTTCTTCACATAACTGCTCCAACCTTGAAATTTGAGTGGGCGAACCCTTTGATCGTATTCCTCTTTCCTATACTTCTCCCCATGTGGATATTGTATATAGTTTGAAGCCAACAATCAACATTATGGACTAATCCTTGGCTTTCCCAAACCTCAACCATTTTTCTTTCTATCATCATTGCATTGATGAGGCCAGAACCTTGACCCTTACTAGGTTTCCTCTTATCATGAAGCAAATTACCTTGAATTACAGTTGCCTCAAGGTCTGAAGCTCATAAGCCTATCAGATCCACCTTCCTCGCAGGCCTTTCCTCGAGCCTCTTCAAATTGATCTCTACCATGTTCTTCTTTCGACCTCCCTTCTCTCCAAAAACCCAAGATAAAGACCTATTGAGCTTCATAGATGTAGGTCCTTGTCATGTCATCACCTAATGATTGCTCGCTATATGTCACATTTTATATCATGCATTGTGGCCTAGCGTAAGAACTTGTTCCTTGATATGATCATATTCTTTCTCCTCGCAATCTTATCAGGTCTACCCTCTGAGATGTTCAGCTTGACTAGATTGACACGTGTCTTGCATTTGGTTAGCATTGATATCCTTTCATCATCTGAGTCGTTATTTGTGACGTTGATTTGTCACATGGCATGCCATATTTTTCCCCTTGGTCATTGTCCATTCGTCGCATCTTAATCTGATCATTCTTGATCGCCATACCACCTAGCTACCTACACTGACACCCAGTTACTCAAAACCTACCTAATTTACCTTGATCCTATTTTTGGGGTCCCTAGGTGCATAACATTGGCTGGTGTGGAACCACAACGGGCATGGAACCTTGAATCGTGTGTAACTTGGCCTTATTTTCCTAATTTGTATTTTTATTTTTTGTATATATTTTGTGTGTGTGTGTGTGTGTGTGTGTGTTATTTATTTATTTCTTTTATTATTATTATTATTGTATTTATTTATTTCCATTTGTATTTTACGATTGGTTTTACAAAACCACATGGTTTGATTGCACATGGTAATTTTCCATGGATTTTTATTCCCCATGGTTTTCCCTAAAGTTACACTAGATATTTATTTTTACATAGAGAAAATCAAGTTCCCTTTAAAAATGTTTTTACATGGGTCAAACTTGTTTTTACATGGATCAAATTTGTTTTATATGAGTAAACCATTTGTTACATAGTGTGTTTTGCATACAACCCTAATGGATTTTTTTGTGTTTCTGGTGTCTAAAAATTGTGCACACACCCTTGATGGTGTTCTACACTCTGATAAATTTCCAATGATGAAAGTTGTTCGTCAATCAGAGTTTGTATGCAAACGTTATTCCTCTTGCAATTTGACATATCATGTTGACCACCATGGTACGAGAGGATGCCATGTCATCCCCCATTACTCATGTATATGGGGATATCCACGTGATGAATTTCAAGAATATTCT
>ML808240.1:58878-108779 GCA_009831015.1 Picea engelmannii
TATATATATATGACATGATATTTATAATACAAGGTATAAATATATATAATAAATAAGTAGTTATTTATTATCCAAGGGACGCATACTTTCATGGATGGTCACCATATGTTCTATATATATGGAATTCTCATCATTGTAAAATATCAATCTATTATAATCATTTTGTATTAGCATTTTATACTATACGTGTGTCTTCGTGCATGGTTATTCTTCTTGTGATCTTGGTTATTACTATTGCTATTGTTCATGGTTTATTCTTCAGTTCATGCAAATTTGTAAAGAAACTTAATGTAATTGAAAAACATTAAACTCCAATATGGAAGAGAAAGTTTCTGACATCAGTTGCAATATGAACCTCCTCATGGCGTCTCTAGAAATAAAGCTTGAACCATTCAGAGATGATGGAGGATCTAACTCAGAGAACATATCGAAGGTGAAATCAAAATATCAAGAAGGCTCGGAAAAGGAGTCGTGGAAGGAATTCAAGAAAGAGTAGTTGAGTTTGAGTGTCATTAACCATTCACAATCCCTATTCATTATGGAAGCAAAAGTGGACATATAGAAATACCAAGGTGAGATCGATGCATTAAAACTTAATCATTGGTTGGAACAACTAGAAGTTTATTTTAGCATTCACCATATAGATGAAGAGAAAAAGATTTCATTTGCTAGATTGAAGTTAGAGGGACATGCTTTAACCTAGTAGAAAATCCACATGAAAACACTTAGACTGGAGGTTGATCCACTAGTAACTATGTGGGAGGACTTCAAAACCCTCATCAAGTCCCAATTTTACCTTATCGGGTATGTAGAGGATTTTTCATTGTTGTGTCGTCATTTTTAGTTCAAAATTGAGAACATACTGACATTCTTAATGTTGGGGAGTTTTAGACCCAGGGTTCATCCAAAGTTGCCCAACAAAAACCCTAAAGAACTGACATAACAATCCTTGGCCAAGGCCAGGGAAGTTCTCACTCAAGATGTAGAGAGGATCACAAAGACCATAAGGTATTGTGTCGAGGATGAAGGATTAAAAATACTAAATATTATTTCAATTGGCATCCATGTAACTCAGGTCTGATAATCTATTCAGGACTAAGAATTGGAACAAACACACATATTCAACTCATTCATAAGAGAAACAGATTAGATAAGAAATACCATATCTTTATTATTGGGAGTATTCCATCACAACAGAGATATATAGTGTGTTGAACATCTCCTTAGGACAACCACCGAACTTCATATCATTACTATATAAAATAATGAGAATATAACATAATGCGCCACGCGTCTTTCCTTAGGATTCGGATAGAACAAAGACACTTGAATATATTCAAAACATCACAATATTGCAACAAGCTCAGAGTGAGCTCGATACCGATAGCCAAGCTAACTCAAAACTCTCTCACTGATTATCTCACGAGCTAACTCACTTTCTAAGCTTAGAGCTCTCTTTTATATCTTTCATTTTTGGGGAGCGTTGTTTATTTCTTCTCTACTCCACTGGCTTGTATGATCCAACTGGTTCGCATGCTTCTAATGCATGCCAACATTCCATGTGGACTCTCTGCATCAGGGGAAATATTAACTTCTTGGCCATTTCATCTTCTGGCCGCCCCACGCCTTTATATGTTGCACGAAATAATCATTCTGGGAGATTTCTCGATGATTCCTTTATTGATTCCAAAGGGCATCTTCTTGGTTTCTGGTGCAACTGACAAAAATCAAACCAACGTGAACTTGGTAGTCTTTCTACTTGGCGCACTGCTAACAAAACCCGGTTCAATGTGCAATATATGGCATTCTTCATGCATTTCCTTCGGTGCGGAAAAAACTATGGAAAGATCACACACAACTTCATTTGTGCGCTTGTGAAAAACTAGACCCAAAACTTTGGGTGTCAATAGGTCCCCAACACTATTATCTGGCTTATCCTTGAGATAGCTACTAAAATTTAGATGGAAGAAAGTTAGAGTAATAGAAAATCATCAATGTAGGTTGTAGGTGGAACTCGACTTAGGTCCATGAATTACTGAGGCAGGACGCATGGTGAAAGATGGATTTGGATTCCATGCAACCATATAATCTCACTGGAATCTTCGTTGGTTTCTGTGGATAATAATAGAGTATTTTCTTAAGGCCCACAACCAAGCACCAAGCACTAAAAAGAATTAAGGCCCCACCCATAGAGGGTATCATTGTCTGCCTGTTTTTTGATATTAGGACAGCTAGGTCGAGCTGGTGATCATGGTCGCTCTACTGGATGAGGGATGTGGATATGTGGGATGAGGTGAGAGAAAGGGGCCCAACAATGGGTCAATGCATATGCGCAAGCCTAGGAGGTGTAAAGGGAGGAAGTACTTTTGGCCGTCAGAGCCTAGATATAGTACTTTTGGTACAAGGTTAATCATGCTCTCATATTCTGTTGTTATGAGAAGGTTGCCCCATGATCCTATATACACTTGTGACTGAAGTGGAATGACAGTTTGGGAGGAGGCTCAGAATGTCAAACTCCCTACTAAGTGGTGACATTGGATGTTGGATTAAATGTGGAATCAGGTTAATCATGCTTCTTTCAATGAACTGGCTAAAACAATATTACTGATGATGTGTGAGAATGCTTGGCAGAGTCATCAATGTGACACATGACCCATTGTTGTCCCCAGTAGTGTATACTTGGTACCAATATTGGGGACCTAGTTGTACATATGAGATATTTGTTGGTTGGGTGCACCGAACATGTGTTTTGTGCACCCTAGCTTGGTTCGACTGTTTATAAAGAATTTATTGTAGAATCCCCTAGTGGATCGTGACGTGGGGGGGAAATGAATGGATTTCGGTGAATGATTCTTGGGGTTTCATGAAATCTTCCATTGTATGTCGAGGATGTGCAGGTGGTTTGGAGGCTATTTCAACGAAAAATTTGGGGACTGGTGGTAGAGGGGCTGGTTGTGGGAGAGAGTGGAGGGACTTTAAATATTTACGGCGTGCACTGCACCTTTTCTTGGATAACCACCCTCTTTCACAAAGATATGTGATGTGAGGTATGGTTTCTCTCATTCTATATCATTCACGCATATCCATCTCCACAGTAACCCATTCTCAGTAAGGTTTCTGATGCGTGACCCACCATCACGCAGGGATTCCAACCAACATTGTATTAAGGGAAAGGAATCTTTGATACTCTGAAATATGTTGTATCCATGCAATCAATATGTCCACCAACTCTGACCCATCATACTGATAGGATCCAAATTCTTCCAAGGTCTCTACTACTAAGATATGTGCACACCTCCTTGTTGACACATCATAAATATTATTTTTACATCTATCCAGGGCATCCTCATAATTTGTGTCATAATATTTGACACTCCTCCAGCTTTGTTCTCCATATATGGTGGGGTTGATGTAGTCCTCCCTACACCCCGTGACCTTGTAAATTTTTTCAACGCCCGAGCTCCAAGAATCCTCATCTACAATCTTATTGTAGTATTCTTCCTCATATGGGTCCAGTGGTGCAACCACGCACATGGTGTCAGTTTCAAAGGACATGTGTCTCTTCTTCAAGTTTAACATGGCATTATTGTGAAAGGCCCATTTAATTCCCAACAATGCAAAATATGGATCAGACTCATCCATGGTCTCGATGACTTCAAAGTTGGCTTTTGTTTTCACTCCTTCAATGTTGAATTCTACTTGCTATTGTAAATGTGTTGAACCTGCACATAATAGATCTAGCTAGAAAATACCACACACATTTGCAAAGATAAATTGAGAAAGAAGAAGGAGAGAAAGAATGGAAGAATTCTCATTAACCATGAAGAATAATGAACAATTTACACATGATATACTATGTATAACTCAATGAATGCGCATTGGAGGAGAACCAATGCACCATAGTGGTGGTCTAGAGTGATCTGGATAGACACCAACAGTTACAAGAGTGAACTTCCACCTAATATAGTCTCTCCGGAAATTACAGAAGTGAACTGCCACCTAGCTAAGTTAACCAGTCAACCAATCTTCAGTTAACTGACTGAAACAGAATTTAGTGAGGACTAGATCAAGGAATCAAGGGTAATGCACTAGTCTGGTGATGAAACCAAGGCAAGTGTGCATTATCATGGTTGTGATCCCAATTTTGCATGGTGACAAAACCAATGCAGCATCTAGACTCAACTCAACTAGTCAAACTGAAGTGTCAACATAAGAGAATATTCTCCAGGTGGAATATTCTCCCCTAAAATATAGAAGATTGGATAATGAATAATTATGACTAATAAACAAGGAAAAACCTTAGGAAAAAGAAATCCTAGGTGTGTGTGAAGTAACTCCAACACCCCCCCTGAACATGACTATGGTGAAAATAAAGAATGGGTCCCGACAACGAGGCCATGTTAGGTACCCAAATACAAAAGATACACTAAAAATAAATTGAGGAAAGAGGGAAAACCTCATGGGAACCCCCCCCCNCTACAATTTCTAGCCAAATGTGTCCTTCACTCCAAGACGACTTTGCAGAGAATGGAACTTTTTCTCAGTGAAGGTCTTGGTGAAGATGTATGTTGTTTGTTTTGTTGAAGGACAAAACTGTAGGTCGATTATCCCCTCATGTACTAATTCTCGGATGTAGTGCATGTGGATCTCAACGTGCTTCTTCCACTTCCTCTAAACTGGATATCTGCAGAACTTCAGAGTGCCTTAGTTGTCACACCAAATGATGATTGGTCGATGAAACTGAATGCCCAACTTAGTGAGAAAATTTTGTAGCCACATAACATGAATGGTTATATTAACTACCCATTTGTATTTTTCCTCGACTGATTTTAGAGAAATGACAGCTTGCATCTTGCTCGACCAATAGATAGGCCCAGAACCAAGACTGAGTGAGTAACCAGATGTGGACTTGCAATCAGTGTTATCGCCAGCCCAGTCAGAATCAGTAAAATCGATGAGATCTAATGTAGATTATGTTGCATAATGAATCCCAAAGGTGATGGTTCCCTATATGTATCGAAGGATACGCTTTGCAGCCTTCCAATGTAGCTCATGTGGTTCCTACATGAACCTGGAAACTGCGCCAACTGCATAGGAGAGGTATGGTTTGGAGTGTGTGAGATACACCAAGATCCCCACTAGTAGTCTGTACAGTGTGTTGTCAACCAATGGAGTGTCCCTTCCATCCTCAAGTTTGACTCCTGATAGGAAAGGAAGAGGAGCAGAATTGTAGTCTATCATGAGAAATCTCTAAAGAAGATCTTGTGCATACTTGCCCTGAGACATTTTGATTCCTGATGCATCTTGACTGATCTCGAGTCCAAGGAATAAGTGTAGCGGAACCATGTCCATCATCAAAAACCTGCCATGTAGAATCCTCTTGATTGCAGCAATCGCTAAAGTCGAGCAACAGGTGATCAACAAATCATCAACATACATAACTAAGAGTAGAAGTGAATCAGCCGTCCTGAGCATGTAGAAATTTGGGTTTGATTTACAATGTACAAATTTCTATGACAACAGGCAGGAGTCCATCTTGGCATACCATCCCCTCGGAGCCTGCTTGAGGCCATAAAGGGACATCTTCAGAAGAAAAACCAAAGATGAGTCCTGCATAATCCCTGGGGTTGCTCCATATAGATCTCCTCAGAGAGATCACCGTGAAGAAATGCATTCTTCATGTCCATCTGATGGACTTCCCATCCCTTTCTTGTCGCAATGGAAAATGTCAATCGTATGGAATCCATCTTCGTTATTGGAGCGAAGGTAGTCAATGCCATGCACTTGATGAAAGACTTTGGCAACAAGCCTGGCTTTGTATATGTTAATATTTCCATTTTCTGCGCTCTTGGTCCTGTAGACCCATCTGCATCTGACAAGTTTCCTCCCAAAAAGAAGGGAAACCAGATCCCAAGTCTAGTTCTCAAGGAGGGAGTTGTACTCCTCCTGCATGGTGGATTCCCAAAATGGATTTCCAGTAGCCTCGCCATAAGATTTTGGATCTGAATATTGAACCAAGAAAAGATGCCTAGAGGGCAATGGTTCAGTGGCAGTGAGTGCAACAAGAGGCTCCTCAAAATCAGATCGAGTCCTCCTAGTATCGGTTGGATAACCAACAAGATCCCCTGCATCCTAAAGAGTAGTATGTGCCCACTTGGGCCTCTTCTCTGGCTCTGCAACTGCATATGGATGCTCTGACTTTGCATCTGTATATGAATCATGTAATTCCTTTGAAATAGAACTCTCTTTTGAAGAAGGGTTGGCATGTGCATTCTCATAATCTCAAATAGGTGGAAGACTGAAGGTGTCTACATGCAGCTGTTGAGGTACATGCGAGACACTTTCCTCGAATTGGAAACTTCACTCAATGATGAGCCGGTCTGAGGAAAGATCAATAAGTCTATATCCCTTCACACCGTCGGGGTATCCAACAAAAATACACTCATTTCTTTGTGGATCAAGTGCCTTCCTCTTTTCAGATGGAATATGGGCACATGCACGTGAACCAAAAACATGAAAGTGGGTCACTTCCAGTTTGAGGCCACTCCAAGCCTCGTAGGGGGTCTTATCCTTGACAAATATATGGGGAGATGTGTTTTGGATGTATGTTCCACAATTAATTTCTTCGGCCCATAGTCTCTGTGGTAGTGACTTTGCATGCAGCATGCAAGATGCCTTCTCCTTTAGAGATCTATTTTTCCACTCAACAACTTTGTTTTGCTGCAAAGTATAGGGAACTAAGTGTTGCAACTGAATCCCTTCCCCATGGAAAATATTATGGATCTCATGATTGACATACTTTCCCCCGTTATTAGTTCGAAGGACTATGATTTTCTTTCTGGACTGTGTCTCAACCAAGGCTTTGAAATCTTTGAGGTGTTGAAATACCTCAGATTTTTTCCTGAGAAATTCAATCCATGTAAAACGTGAGAAATCATCAACAAAAATGAGAAACAACCTCGCTTTTTTAATAGATGGATGCGGAAAAGGACCCATAAGGTCACTATGGATCAGATCTAAAGGTGCGGAAGCTCTCTGAGACTTTCCTTTGTCGAATTTCTCTTGAGGGTGTTTTCCAAGAACACATCCCTCACATACTCCCTTGGTGAAATGGATGTCTGGTAGACCATCAACTAATATTTTCTTTCTAATTTGTTGCAAATATCTGAAATTCAAATGTCCAAACCTTTCGTGCCATATCCTACTACTTTCATCAGCATGGGTGAGCAGTAAGGCAGAGTCTGGTTCAATAAATTCAGAAAATGTATACAATCTAGATTGATGAATTACCTCATCGATAGCAACCTTGGAGTTGGTTTGCATGTCATAGATGTCCATGGAATTTGGTGTGAATATGAATTTCTTTCCAATGCCAGAATTCGTCATCTGATACATGGAGAGAAGGTTGACAGAAAGTTTGGGAACGTGCAACACATCCTTGAAGATTTTGTTGGTGAGTTCAATCCTTCCTTTGTCAGTGACTTCGAATGGAGATTTATTCCCCATCGGAATAGGAGGACCTTTGCATGCATCCAATGAAGAATATATTGATTTTGTGGCAGCCATGTGATGTGATGCTCCTGAATCTACGATCCAAGCATCAGGAGAGGAGTTGATGGCAATCAAAGCATGACTAGAATTTCCTTTCTTGGGATTCAGATCTTATGGATTCTTCTTCTTGACACCCTCAGGGATGTGATCTCTAAGGTTTTTTTGCTGAAGTATTTGAGTCATCAGATCTATTTTTTTTTTCATGCATGCATATTCTAGATGGAATCCTTTGTGACAGTATGTGCATTTCTCCCCCCTTTCCCCTTTGGATCCAGAGGCATCGGTGAAGGGTTTTGAGTACGCTTCCTTCTTCGTATTTTCATGAGATTTCCTTTTTCCTTTATCTTCACATTTCTGATATTGATGGATTCCATCTTGCACAGTAAGTGCATGTGCCTTTGGGCCTTTGATTTTTCCCATGTTGATGAGCTTGGTTTTCTCTTGTGTCAGGGATTCGATAAAGTCCTCAAGAGAAGGCATCTTCCAGGTGGCTCTAGAGGAGAATATGACTAAATGGAATGTGAACACGGGCACAAAGAATTCAGGACCAAGTTTGGAGAGAATGGTGATAACCATTTTTTTCTCCTCCTTAGATTTATCAACCTCACAAGCTTTGAGTTGGGACAGTAAATCCTTGAATTTTGTAAAGAAATCTTGGATATTGTCGAATCTTTTTGTATCCAATGTGAGCAATTCCAACTCTAGCATGTGTCCTCTCATCTCATCCTTTTTTCCAAACATCCCTTCCAAGGTGGTCCAGGCTTCATTAGGAGTCTTACAAGAAGATATGTGAAAAAGGAGATCGGGAGAAATAAGACTGCAAATTGTTTCAAATGCTTCATCCATTCGATTTAAGTACTTGGCTTTTTCTATGGATGATGTTAGTTATGTGTTTGTATTCAAGGTTAACCTGTAAAATCCTCTAGTTCTGAGATGTATGACTATTTTGTCCTTCCATGAAAAGTAATTGTAAGGTGTAAGAATGAATTCTTTTGGGAAATCCATCTTTTCGTTGTCTTCAATCTTTTGTACCTACAAAAAATTTGGTGTAGCTTTTGTTTAGAAGTTCGTTGGCTCTGATACCATGTAAATTTCTTGAACCTGTACATAATAGATATAGCTAGAAAACACTACACACATTTGCAGAGAGAAATTGAGAAAGAAGAAGAAGGAGAGAAAGAATGGAATAATTCTCATTAACCGTGATGAATAATGAATAATTTACACATGATATACTCTATATAACTCAATCAATGTGCACTGGAGGAGAACCAATGCGCCATAGTGGTGGTCTAGAGTGATATGGACACACACCAACAGTTACAGGAGTGAACTACCACCTAGTCTAGTTTCTCAAGAAGTTACGGGAGTGAACTGCCACCTAGTTGAGTTAACTAGTCAACCGGTCTTCAGTTAACTGACTGAAATAGAGTGTAGTGAGGAGTAGATCAAGGATTCAAGGTTAATGTGCCAATATGGTGATGAAATCAAGGCAAGTGTGCATTATCATGGTGATGATCCCAATGTTTCATGGTGACAAAACCAATGTAGCATCTAGACTCAATTCAACTAGTCAAACTAAAGTCTCAACAGAAGAGAATATTCTCCAGGTGGAATATTCTCCCCTAAAATATAGGAGATTGGATAATGACTAATTATGACTAATAAAAAAGGAAAAATCTTAGGAAAAATAAATCCTAGGTGTGTGTGAAGTAACTCCAACAACTCCAACCGACCTATGGGATAGATATTTTATTGATTAGCTAATCGAAGTTGGATGGGCGACCAGACTAACTTAGGCTTACCCATCACTTCCCAAGAATTCTTGGGTAAAATGTTTATGTTATATCCTAGATCCAACATGACTCCATCCATATCATACCCACCAATATATGTTTCCATCTTGAACTCTCGTCCAGTGCGCTTTTGCTTGCTGACTCGGAAGACATCCCTCTCTGGCAGCAGAGCCGATATCGTGGTATCCTTCCTTGTTCTTTCATGCAAGCATTTAACATCTGCATCAAATTACTTGCAACTTCTAGATCTTTAAGCAAGCACAAACAACAATGTAAGAAGGTATTGACTTGATCTTCGACTTCTTCCATGCAACCTAGGTCGTGCAAGGATTTTGTGCGCATTGTGCATTGCAACTCCTCCCAACACTTTTCTTCATAATAATTTTTCTCAACGTGTCACAACGTAGTCTGATTGTGTTGTTCGTCTATCAATATTTGTGTTTCGCACTAAATTTCCTCCTCCAAAGATATTTGCATCATGCATTGTAATACTTCCCGCACACGATATTCTTCCAACAACATTTGCGTATCCAACTACACTTCTTCACAGTTACGTTCTTCCTCTAGTGACATTTTTTTCACCATTTGCACTTCCTCTCATATTTTTTCCTCTTTAAGAGACCTTTGAGTTGCACATTGTAGCTCCTTGCATGCTCTTTCTTATTCAAAGGCCCTATGCGCATCATGCAGAAATTACTTCTGTCGAGCATCTTCAAACTTAGGAGTGGGTTGGGGTGCCTTCCTGATCTTACCATATAATTGTTGACCCAATCCTTCACCATGCTCGAAGTCTTCCCCACTCTTCTCCCCTCTACGAGTTACTACCGGGACAATGATTTCATGTTCTTTTTCATATTTTTACATGGCTTGGAATGCACCATGTTACAATTAGTATACTTGTCATCCCACTTCTTTAGTCATTTAGAACAGTCCTTGGTTACATGTTCAAGACTATAACAATATGCACAGAGCACACGCGACTTAGTGAAAAATCGTGAGACATGACCAATCTCACCGCAATTGAAACATGTGGGGGGTCTACCACCTCCTCCACCATATATGTGGTTGTGACGGCACCCATATCCACCTCTGGGTCCTCCTTGATATCCACCACTTTCAGTGCCAACACACTCACCACCATTTTTCTCCTCTTGTACCCGGAAAGCATCCCAGGTGTTGTCTTGCATTAACTGAAGGGAGAAAAAACTATTGACATCATCGCCTACATATTTACAAAACTCATAGAATGGGGTGTGATTCATTGTATGATACATCTATAATGTGGGACAACAGAGTGCCAGATGGCCCCACTTCTTTCAAATCTCGCACCATTATAAATGTCTAGGTGGAAATGAACTTAGTGCATCGATCTCCACATAATTTGGAAAGATCAGACACTCCTCTTAACAATGCCCCTCTAAACGACATGTATACACCATACATGCTCATGCATGACTTTATTCTTGGCCATATCTTGCAGATGTATTATTAGGTTGGTCAGTTGCGACTAAACTTGTGCCAACCCGGCTAATGTCTCGGCGCCTCCAGGGGTAGCTTCCAATCACATCATGATCTCGACTACCTCAACCTGAGTCATCACCTTTTGTTGGGTCAGTAGGACTCAGATATGGGGGAGAAACCCCACAATGAACCACTCTCTATGTTTCACATATTAGATCTGAAACATCAACCTATCCAACAATATTTTGAACTATTGGTCATAATCCCAGACGATTTCTCCTTCTTTTTGCTTGATCTCCTTCATTTTCGTAATGCATTGGGACTCTGACTTCAGATTTTGAAACTCCTGAGGAAGATCCTTCTTGATCTTTGCCAAGGACCTCTTATGTTTCACTGGTGTAGTAGCCTTGTATTGCATGTACCATGTCATGGCCCTATCCTTGAACATAGTCTCGAGTTGTGTGATCTTAGCCACATTATTTGTAACTCTCTTTACATACCAGATTTCTTCACAGGTGAGCCAGTGTTTCTCTGCATCGTCCTTACCCATTCCATGGAACATAGGAAACCTTAGTGTATTATATTGATTTCCCATCTTTAAACTAGAACTAGTTCCTGCTTGTTGGCTACTATTGGTTGTATCTTTCCACACCACTATCACTTGGGGTAAAGTATTGTTGACTTCACCTTCTTCTTAACTTGTATCGTCACTTCTTTCTTCGACTCCAATATATTCACTAACTATTGTGTTTTCTTCTTGATTAAAAATGCAAAAGGGAGGTGGTACAAAGGGGTGGTAAGACCATCTTCTTCTTAAAATTCTCGTGAGGTGACCCAAATAGATATCTACTTGCAGCCATGCAAGACAATCCAATAATATCAACTCATCTCCCCCAACACTAGGAGATCCTCCATCTTCCTTTTCTTCTGGCGCGCCAACAATCTGTGCCCTCTCGTTTTGACCCAACTGTGCACCAAAAATGTGTGCTCCTACCTCCGGGTCGATCCACGCATTGTCACTACGCACTTCATCTCTTGGTCCGGTCTGTGCACTTCCACCTTACGTAGCATCATTCTATTCCCTCAGCACACAACTTCTCTGTGTGCCATCCTTTCTCCTGCTCAAAGCATTGGCACTACACCACGTGCCAAATTTTCTTATGATTGGCGCCTCATGGTACTACATGACAACTTCTCTTCTTATTAGCACGTAACCATGTGACACTTCCTCCTCCAAGTCTATGGGAACACCACAAATTTTCATCCGCGCACCACCCATGCACTTTCTTCTCTCTTAAGGTTGTGGCATACTACAAAATCCAAAGGGTAAAGACTTTGTCACCTAGGCCCTCACTACCACTACTGCTACTATTTGTATCTTCCACGCCAAGCCTCTTCACAGGATCGTCCTTGCCTATACTCCACTACAACACAACATCCTCTCCCACACCACTCCTAGTGTGAGTTTACTCTTCATTTTGGGCCCGTCACCTCATTGAAAACCCCTGGCTAAATATTCTCTTCTCCTCTTCTCAAATTTCTCCCTCAGCTCAACTCTTCTTGCATATCTTTTGGCTCTTTTCTCCTCTACTCTTTTGGGTCCATTCCAATCCTTAACTCATCTAAAAAACTTCTTGGATCCTCATCACTGGATCCATCTTCTATCTCTTTTTCCCCCACCTTTTCCAAATCCCCCCCAGCACTAGGGGGTTTACTCGACCATTCTATCAGGATCCATGCACATCATTCTTCTTTCCATGCACAACATCTTGATCCAAAGTGGAATTTATTCTAGCATCTGCTTCCTTGGACCTTCTTCAAACTTTCTTTTAGCCTCACTGAAAGAATATCTATATTCTATAAAAAGCTCAATAATGTAGCCTTCCTTCACTAGAGTGAACCAAAAATCAATAGCCCGAGTCCACTTTTTATCTATCACCTTCAAGTTATCAATATTTGTTTGATCACAAACTATTGTCTCCATTGGTAATGAAACTGAATTGAATTCACCTTGTCTCTTTAACCATTCATGCAAAAGACATGGAACAACTCATCTCTTCTTGTGTATCTCTTGGCTCTTTTTCTCCTCTACTCTTATGGGTCCATTCCAATCCTTACCTCATTTCAACAAATTCTTGGATCCTCCTCACTGGATCCATATTCTAGCTCTTTTTCCCCCACCTTTTCCAAATCCCCCCCCAACGCTAGGGGGTTTACTCGACCATTCTATTAGGATCCATGCACAACATTCTTCTTTCCATGCACAACATCTTGATCCAAAGTGGAATTTCTTCTAACATCTGCTTCCTTGGACCTTCTTTAAACTTTCTTTTAGCCTCGCTAAAAGATTCTCTATATTCTATAGAAAGCTCAATAATGTATCCTTCCTTCACTTGAGCGAACCAAAAATCAATAGCAAGAGTCCAATTTTTATCTAGCACCTTCAAGTTATCAAGCTTGGCTTGATCACAAAATATTGGATCCATTGGTAACGCAGTCGAACTGACTTCAACTTGTCTCTTTAACCAATCATGCAAAATACATGGAAATTCTGTGAAGAAGATCTCATGCATGTACAAGTAAAGATATTTTCCTTTCCATTCCTTCACGTTCTCCCGCAATCCTTGCATTTCTCGCAAAGAAGAATCATATTTCTCCACTTGCTTGTTTGATCCAACTATCTCGCATTCTTTTGGTGCCTACCAATGCTCCATGTACACTCTCTACATCAAGGACAATCTTAATTGTCTATCCATCTCATCTTCTATTCATCCCACACCTTCATATGTTGTAGTAAATACTCATTTTGGGATATTTCTCGGTGATTCCTTTCTTGATTCCAGCGGGCATCTTCTTGGTTTCTGGCACAACTGACAAAACTTGAACCGATGTGCACTTTGTAGTAATTCTACTTGGTGTGTTGCTGAAAAAGCCCAGTCTGATGCACACTCTATGGAATTCTTCATACATTTCCTTCAATGCATGAAAAACTATGGAATGCTCATGCACAAATTCGTTTGTGCGCGCGCACAAAAATGGACCCAAAACTTTGGGTTCCAACAAGGACCAATGGATCCGGTGGCACTACTTCAGGCAGAGGCAAGGCTAGAAGTACAGGAGTACATCATTGAGTTAAGAAAGATGGTCATCATGTTAGGTATCTCTCCCAAGATACCAGATGTACTCCTCAAGTAACTGGGAGGCTTGCACAGTCATCTACAAAAGTCGGTGATTCTCTTCAATCCAAGGATAATGGATGAGGTGTACCATGTACAAGCACAATACCTGGAAAACATAAGCCAAAAGAAGGGGCAACCAAGTGGTTTGAAGCAGAAAGAGAACCAAGAAGCTTCCAAGGAGGGGAAGAAGAAGTGGAAATGGGTAAAAGATAAAAATACAATAGTCATTTCACATCAGAGTAAAGATCCCAACAACCATTGCAGTCATTGCAACATTGATGGCCACACCGAGGGAAAATGTTGGAAACTACATCTAGATCTGAACCCAAAGAACCGCAAGAAGGACGAAAATAAAAAGAACCTTCTAACCACAGATTCAAGCAATCAGGTTGAAAGTATCTCAGATGTATATGACAAGATTTTTTTCACATCTATGCAGAATAAGGTGAATCTGAGTAGCCTTCATCATCGAGAAGAGAAGGATATGACCAAGCTCTTCCACATCAATATTTAAGTCAAGAAGACCAATATAGATGTTTTATTCGACTTTGGTTCACTTGCTAATCTCATAGCAACGAATCTAGTTGGCAAGCTTGGATTGGAGGTTCACAATCATCCTAGCCCCTATCCATTGGGTTGGGTAAACAAGGATGCATAAATAAAGGTAACAAAAAATTTTAAGAATAAATTTTCTATAAGAGTTGATTTTTTGATGAAGTGGAATTGGATGTAGTACCCCTTCATGTATGTGGAGTATTGCTTGGAATACCTTACTTGTATATGAGGGAAGAAATATTCATGAGGAGAGCTAACTAATATTGATTGATCAAGGATGGGAAGTCTTACATCATCAATGTGCATAAAGGCAAGTCAAAGATCTCACTGGTAAGTTCCAACCAATCCAAGAAGTTGATTAGTTCCAATGAGAAATATGTTTTGCTTTTCTTAAGAGAAAATTAGTCTGATGATGAGTCAATCAGAGTGAAGGCATCATCATCATCATCATCATAATAGCATCATTTCCTGCACTACCAAACTTGTAGAATCCCTTTTAAGTGGAGACATATGCAAGTGGGTATGCCATGGGAGCAGTATTGATGCAGGGAGGAAGGATCGCATGTTATCATTCTGAAGTATTTCATGGGGTGGTTCTCAACTATCCTACCGACAACAAGGAGATATATGCCTTGGTACAAGCTATCAAAAAGTGGAAGCACTATCTGATGGGAAAGGATACCATCATCCACACAAATCACCAGCCATTACAGTATTTGCAGGCCCATAGTAAGCTACAACAAACCAAACATTACAAGTGGATGGGGTTTTTACAACAATTTCATCTAGTCATCAAGTATAAGAAGGGTAACAAAAATAAGTTGGCATACATGCTTTCACAACCACCCATATCCAATATTAAAGCTTTGGGGACTCTGATGCACATGGAGCCTTTTACCCATGATGCATACAAAGAGGCATACACAAAAGATGAGGACTTCAAGGAGGTGTTTCAGTAGCTATAGGGAAAAATTCATATAGAATAAGGTGACAACAAGGCTAACTATCACTTCCAAAATGGTTTACTCTACAATCTTGACAAGATCCGTGTCCCTAAAAGTGGTTGCAACTTATCATAGAGGCTCACACCTCCAAGGCTGTAGGACATTTTGGTGTTGGGAAGATATTTTCCAATTTACAAAGTTATGTGTATTGGCCCAGAATACTAGAATAAGTAGCATGGTATATTAGAGGATGTATAATTTGTTGTACCAACTAGCCCAGTACACTACAAGGAGAACACCATTTTGCAGAGGTTTTTAGTGTTACAAAATTTGGAATTTTTTTCAAAAAAATATCTGTTACAACCTCCTCTATTGGATGAGGAGGTTTTAATGGATGTTCTATATAACTAAAAAAAAATGGGTGGGCAGAGGTTGTAGCGGATGTTTCTTTTTTCAATGCTTTATTTTAAAAACACATTAGTGCACCATTAAATAAAACACCCTGAGGCGTATCAAAACATAAACGCATTGGATCAACCTTACATAAAATGCCCTGGAAATTGAATAAAACCAAAAAAACATCGGTGTACCATTACATAAATTCCTGGTGTGGACATAAAAAATAAGCACATCGGACGCCATTACATCTAAATGCCCTAGTTCATACATAAGACAAAAATGAGTCAGTTCACCATTACATTATTTCCCTATTGCTTACATGTGAAATAAACGCACTGGTACGGTTATGGTTAATATGACCCAGAATCCCATTTTGTTGTATGCAACTTTGGTGCACTTGTATTTTATGTTTGTTCTGGCGTTTGTATAATTCATACATTTTGTGGTGTATACTAAATATAATGTCATGGGGCGCATTTTGTATTAAATGCACCAGTGTGTTTAAGTTTATTAAAGCACCAGTGTTGTCATTATATTTAAATAAGTGATGCGTATTTATCACATGTCCACCATATAATTTCAAAACGATATATATTATCACACATTTTATGCATTGATGATTATGTATAATTAATATGTATCGGTGCTTTAGTATTCTTAATATGCATCGGTAGGTATAACCCCTTAAAAAACATCGAAGTTTATATTATTCCAGGCACCATTTTGTGAGTTCATAAGAATGCACCGATATGTATATATCTTAATTAATTGTTTTTTTTACAAATATTTGTTATGATCATATTTTTTTATATTTTTGTTATTTCATTTTGATATCATGAAAACATTAATAGCTTATCCAAGGGATTATACATCTGTTATTTTCAACGATGTAAATCATTCACATATTAATTAATCAACAATGAAACATTTTACAACATTTTACAATGCAATAAAATATCAAACTCATTTTATTATATATGAATAAGAGACCCATGGTCATATAAAATGGGACAACCTAAAGGTCCACAATAATCAAAATGGAACCTATATGTAATTGTTACAAATATTTGTTTCCAAGAAAAAAATCATTTACCGCACTTAGTATTGAAAACTATAACATTATCATAGTATAAATTATTTACAACTTAATAATCAAAATAAAACCCATATATAATTGTTACAAATATTTTTTTCCAAGAAAAAAATCATTTACCACACTTAGTATTGAAATCTATAACATTATCATAGCATAAATTATTTACAACATTTTAATAATAATTCATAAATATTTTCTACACTCCACATTCGAAAATCCTATAACATACTTTTACTTATAACATTAATTATTATTTAATATAATCTTGTATGGAATCTAACATCTTTATTTACCGATAAATCTAATCTCTAACTACTTATATAATTATTATTATTATTAATTTAATATAATAATAATAATCTATTTTTAAGGTCATAGCTAAGCCACAGCCCGGCTATTTGACGGGTAAAGTCTATAGAGGTATACATACCCTACACCCTCCTCTGGATTTGAACTTGTGACCTCTTAAGAAGAAACACATGTTCTTAACAATTAGGCCAACTCAAACTGTTGCAAACTTGGTTTTCCCATATTTAAATGATGAAATCTTTAAAATCTTTGGGTTGTTTCAATATAGCAAGGAATAATTACCGACAAATTGAATCACTCAAAACATGCACTACAATTCAAGAAGCCACCAGCCTAAAAAAACATCAATCGAGTCCCCAAAACGAGGAAATACAACCGTGGACAGGCAATTGCTGTGTGGGTAAATCGGGCATTCAATAACAGTGAAGAATCAGATTTATCAACACATATATACACCTGAAACAGTTGATGCTTGCATCAGATTTAAGATTGAGAGAGAAAGCGACATGCTTCTCGCACTCGAGTCTCCAAAATTTGCGTCCATCGTTGTTGGGACAGCTTAACGAGCCCCAATACATGTTTAGCTCCTCCTCTAAATATGAGATCTGCAAATTTTGTCACAATATATGTAAAAAAATTCATTATCAAATCTAAGGTAAACATTAGATTTTATTTCATGGACCGACCAGTAGTACATAGATAGAATTAGTGGTACCTTCGAGTATTCAAATTCTCGGGAGAAACCACAGAACTGTGGCCATTTACCGATGTTGTAGTTGGGCCAAAGGCCATGAATGGAAAATTCAGAAGCGGGCTTTCCCGTGCGAGGGTAACAACATCCTCTACGAGTATCGTAGTATGAACCAGGCCACTATATTTACAAGCAATTAATTATTAGAAGAAATCCCTTTGTGGATAAAGATGTTGTTTGTAGAGAAGGGGATAATGTGCATGGATACCAATAGAATGGACAAGTAAACCCCCTGCAAGAAGGGGATGTAAATAAGGGGGAAGAAAAGAGAAAGAATGGATCCAATACAAGGGATCTAGAAGAAGATGAGATGAGGTGAGAAGGCAAGGGGTGAAGAACAAGTAGTTAGAACCAAGATGAAGAGAAAAAAAACCGCACAAGAAGGGTGTGTGGGAGATAGTCTTTTGCATCTGTATATGAATCATGTGATTCGTCTGAATTAGAACTCTCATTTGAAGAAGAGTCGGCATGTGCATTCTCATAATCTCGAACAGGTGGAAGAATGAAGGTGTCTGCATGCAGTTGTTGACGTACATGCGAGACACTTTCCTTGAATTGGAAACTTTGTTCAATGATGAGCCAATCTGAGGAAAGATCAATAAGTCTATATCCCTTCACACCATCGGGGTATCTAATAAAAATACACTCAGTGCTTTGTGGATCAAGTGCCTTCCTCTTTTCAGAGGGAATCTGGGCCCATGCACGTGAACCAAAAACATGAAAGTGGGTCACTTCCAGTTTAAGGCTGCTCCAAGCCTCGTAGGGGGTCTTATCCTTGACAAATCTATGGGGAGATGTGTTTTGGATGTATGTTGCACAATTAATTTCTTCGGCCCATAGTCTCTGTGGTAGTGACTTTGCATGCAGCATGCAAGATGCCATCTCCTTTAGAGATCTATTTTTCCACTCAACAACTTTGTTTTGCTGCGAAGTATAGGGAACTGTGTGCTGCAACTGAATCTCTTCCCCATGGAAAATATTATGGATCTCATGATTGACATACTTTCCCCCATTATCAGTTCGAAGGACTTTGATTTTCTTTTTGGACTGTGTCTCAACCAAGGCTTTGAAATCTTTGAGGTGTCGAAAGACCTCAGATTTTTGCCTGAGAAATTCAATCCATGTAAAACATGAGAAATCATCAACAAAAATGAGAAAAAACCTCGCTTTTTTAATATATGGATGCGGAAAAGGACCCATAAGGTCACTATGGATCAGATCTAAAGGTGCGGAAGCTCTCTGAGACTTTTCTTTGTCGAGTTTCTCTTGAGGGTGTTTCCCAAGAACACATCCCTCACATACTCCCTTGGTAAAATGGATGTCTAGTAGACCATCAACCAATATTTTCTTTCTAATTTGTGGCATATATCTGAAATTCAAATGTCCAAACCTTTCATGCCATATCCTAATACTTTCATTAGCATGGGTGAGCAGTAAAGCAGAGTCTGGTTCAATAAATTCAGAAAATGCATACAATCTAGATTGATGATTTACCTCACTGGTAGCAACCTTGGAGTTGGTTTGCATGTCATAGATGTCCATGGAATTTGGTGTGAATATGAATTTCTTTCCAATGCCAGAATTCGTCATCTGATACTTGGAGAGAAGTTTGACGAAAAGTTTGGGAACGTGTAACACATTCTTGAATATTTCGTTGGTGAGTTCAATCCTTCCTTTGTCGGTGACTTCGAATGGAGATTTATTCCCCATCAGAATAGGAGGACCTTTGCATGCATCCAATGAAGAATATATTGATTTTGTGGCAGCCATGTGATGTGATGCTCCTGAATCTACGATCCAAGCATCGAGAGAGGAGTTGATGACAATCAAAGCATGACTAGAATTTCCTTTCTTGGGATTTTGATCTTATGGATTCTTCTTCTTGGCACCCTCGGGAATGTGATCTCCAAGGTTATTTTGTTGAAGTATTTGAGTCATCAAATCTATTTTTTTTTCATGCATGCATATTCTAGATGGAATCCTTTGTGACAGTATGTGCATTTCTCCCCCCTTTCCCCTTTGGATCCAGAGGCATCGGTGAAGGGTTTTGAGTATGCTTCCTTCTTCATATTTGCATGAGATTTCCTTTTTCCTTTATCTTCAGATTTTTTATATTGATGGATTCCATCTTGCACAGTAAGTGCATGCACCTTTGGGCCTTTGATTTTTCCCATGTTGATGAGCTTGGTTTTCTCTTGTGTCAAGGATTCGATAAATTCCTCAAGAGAAGGCATCTTCCAGGTGGCTCTAGAGGCGAATCTGACTGAATGGAATGTGAACATGGGCACAAATAATTTAGGACCAAGTTTGGAGAGAATGGTGATAACCATTTTTTTCTCCTCCTTAGATTTATCAACCCCGCAAGCTTTGAGTTGCGACAGTAAATCCTTGAATTTTGTAAAGAAATCTTGGATATTGTCGAATCTTTTTGGATCCAATGTGAGCAATTCAAACTCTAGCATGTGTCCCCTCATCTCATCCTTTTTTCCAAATATCCCTTCCAAGGTGGTCCAGGCTTCATTGGGAGTCTTACAAGAAGATATGTGAAAAAGGAGATCGGGAGAAATAAGACTGCAAATTGTTTCGAATGCTTCATCCATTTGATTTAAGTACTTGGATTTTTCTATGGCTGATGTTAGTTATGTGTTTGTATTCAAGGTTAACCTATAAAATCCTCTGGTTCTAAGATGTATGAATATTTTATCCTTCCATGCAAAGTAGTTGTAAGGTGTAAGAATGAATTCTTTTGGGAAATCCATCTTTTGTACCTACAAAAAATTTGGTGTATCTTTTGTTTAGAAGTCTGTTGGCTCTGATACCATGTAAATTTCTTGAACCTACACATAATAGATCTAGCTAGAAAATACTACACACATTTGCAGAGAGAAATTGAGAAAGAAGAAGAAGGAGAGAAAGAATGGAATAATTCTCATTAACCGTGATGAATAATGAATAATTTACACATGATATACTCTATATAACTCAATCAATGTGCACTGGAGGAGAACCAATGCACCATAGTGGTGGTCTAGAGTGATCTGGACACACACCAATAGTTACAGGAGTGAACTGCCACCTAGTCTAAATTCTCAAGCAGTTACGGGAGTGAACTGCCACCTAGCTGAGTTAACTAGTCAACCAGCCTTCAGTTAACTGACTGAAACAGAGTGTAGTAAGGAGTAGATCAAGGAATCAAGGTTAATGCGCCAGTGTGGTGATGAAACCAAGGCAATTGTGCATTAGCATGGTGATGATCCCAATGTTGCATGGTGACAAAACCAATGTAGCATCTAGACTCAACTCAACTAGTCAAACTAAAGTGTCAACAGAAGAGAATATTCTCCAGGTGGAATATTCTCCCCTAAAATATAGGAGATTGGATAATGACTAATTATGACTAATAAAAAAGGAAAAATATTAGGAAAATTAAATCCTAGGTGTGTGTGAATTAACCCCAAAAACTCCAACCGACCTATGGGATAGATATTTTATTGATTGGCTAATCGAAATTGGATGGGCGACCAGACTAACTTAGTCTTTCCCATCACTTCCCAAGAATTCATGGGTAAAATGTTTATGTTATATCCTAGATCCAACATGACTCCATCCATATCATACCCACCAATATATGTTGCCATCTTGAACTCTCGTCCAGTGCACTTTTGCTTGCTGACCTGGAAGACATCCCTCTCTGGAAGCAGAGCCAATATGGTGGTATCCTTCCTTGTTATTTCATGCAAGCATTTAACATCTGGGTCAAATTACTTGCAACTTATAGATCTTTAAGCAAGCACAAACAACAATGTAAGAAGGTATTGAGTTGATCTTCGGCTCCTGCCATGCAACCTAGGTCGTGCAAGGCTTTTGTGTGCGTTGTGCATTGCCACTCCTCCCAACACTTTTCTTCATAATAATTTTTCTCAATGTGTCACAGCGTAGTCTATTTGTGTGGTTCTTCTATCAATATTTGTGTTTCGCACTAAATTTCCTCCTCCAAAGATATTTGCATCATGCATTTTAATACTTCCCGCACACGATATTCTTCCAGCAGCCTTTGCGTCTCCAACTACACTTCTTCACAATTACGTTCTTCCTCTAGTGACATTTTTTTCACCATTTGCACTTCCTCTCATATTTTTTTCCTCTTTAAGAGACCTCTAAGTCGCACGTTGTATCTCCTTGCATGCTCTTTCTTGTTCAAGGGCCCTATGAGCATCATGCAGAAATTACTTCTATCGAGCATCTTCAAACTTAGGAGTGGGTTGGGGTGCCTTCCTGATCTTACCATCTAGTTGTTGACCCAATCCTTCACCATGCTCGAAGTCTTCCCCACTCTTCTCCCCTCCGCGAGTTACTACCGGGACAATGATTTCATGTTATTTTTCATACTTTTGCATGGCTTGGAATGCACCATGTTACAATTTGTATACTTTTCATCCCACTTCTTTAGTAATTCAGAACAGTCCTTGGTTACATGTTCAGGACTATAACAATATGCACAGAGCACACGCGACTTAGTGAAAAATCATGAGACATGACCAATCTCACCGCAATTGAAACATGTGGGGGGTCTACCACCTCCTCCACCATATATGTGGTTGTGACTGCACCTATATCCACCTCTGGGTCCTCTTTAATATCCACCTCTTTCAGTTCCAACACGCTCACCACCATTTTTCTCCTCTTGTACCCGGAAAGCATCCCAGGTGTTGTCTTGCATTAACTGAAGGGAGAAAAAACTATTGACATCATCGACTACATATTTACAAAACTCATAGAATGGGGTGTGATTCATTGTCTGATACTTCTATAATGTGGGACAACAGGGTGCCAGATGCCCCCACTTCTTTCAAATCTCGCACCATTATAAATGTCTAGATGGAAATGAACTCAATGCATCGATCTCCACATAATTTGGAAGGATCATGCCCTCCTCTTAACAATGCCCCTCTGAATGACATGTATACACCATACATTCTCATGCATGACTTTATTCTTGGCCATATCTTGCATATGTATTATTAGGTTGGTCAGTTGCGACTAAACTTGTGCCAACCCGGCTAATGTCTCGGCACCTCCAGGGGTAGCTTCCAAGAACATCATGATCTCGACTACCTCGACCTGAGTCATCACCTTTTGTTGCGTGAGTAGGACTCAGATATGGGGGAGAAACCCCGCAATGAACCACTCTCTATGTTTCACATATTAGATCTGAAACATCAACCTATCCAACAATATTTTGAACCATTGGTCATAATCCCAGATGATTTCTCCTTCTTTTTGCTTGATCTCCTTCATTTTCGTAATGCATTGGGACTTTGACTTCATATTTTGAAACTCTTGAGGAAGATCCTTCTTGATATTTGCCAAGGACCTCTCCTGTTTCACTGGCGTAGTAGCCTTGTATATCATGTACCATTTCATGGCCCTATCCTTGAACATAGTCTCGAGTTGTGTGATCTTAGCCACATTGTTTGTAACTCTCTTTACATACCAGATTTCTTCACAAGTGAGCTAGTGTTGCTCTGCATCATCCTTACCCATTCCATGGAACATAAGAAACCTTAGTGTATTATATTGATTTCCCATCTTCAAACTAGAATTAGTTCCTCCTTGTTGGCTATTATTGCTTGTATCTTTCCACACCACTATCACTTGGGGTAAAGTATTGTTGACTTCACCTTCTTCTTAACTTGTATTGTCACTTCTTTCTTCCTCTTCTCTTTCTTCAACTCCAATATATTCACTAACTATTGTGTTTTCTTCTTGATTAAAAATGCACAAGGGGGATGGTACAAAGGGGTGGTAAGACCAACTTCTTCTTAAAATTCTCGTGAGGTGACCAAAAGATATCTACTTGCATCCATGCAAGACAATCCAATAATATCAACTCATCTCCCCCAAAACTAGGAGATCCTCCATCTTCCTTTTCTTCTGGTGCGGCAACAATCTGTGCCCTCTCTTTTTGACCTAACTGTGCACCAAAAATGTGTGCTCCTACCTCCAGGTCGATCCATGCATTGTCACTACGCACTTCATCTCTCGGTCCGGTCTGTGCACTTCCACCTTACGTAGCATCGTTCTATTCGCTCAGCACACGACTTCTCTGTGTGCCATCATTTCTCCTGCTCAAAGCATTGGCACTACACCACGTGCCAAATTAT
Source organism: Picea engelmannii (assembly GCA_009831015.1). Taxonomy (NCBI): domain Eukaryota; kingdom Viridiplantae; phylum Streptophyta; class Pinopsida; order Pinales; family Pinaceae; genus Picea; species Picea engelmannii. Next base: position 83,084 of record ML808240.1, read on the forward strand.
CTTATGATTGGCGCCTCATGGTACTGCATGACAAATTCTCTTCTTGTCATCACGTAACGATGCGACACTTCCTCTTCCAAGTCTATGGGCACACCACAAATTTTCATCCGCGCACCACCCGTGCACTTTCTTATCTCTTAAGGTTGTGGGATACTGCAAAATCCAAAGGGTAAAGACTTTGTCACCTAGGCCCTCACTACCACTACTTTCACTATTGGTATCTTCCATGCCAAGCCTCTTCACAGGCCCGTCCTCGCCTATACTCCACTACAGCAGAACATCCTCTCCCACACCACTCCTAGTGTGAGTTTACTCTTCATTCTGGGCCCGACACCTCATTGAAAACCCCTGGCTAAATATTCTCTTCTCCTGTTCTCAAATTTCTCCCTCAGCTCAGCTCTTCTTGTGTATATTTTGGCTCTTTTCTCCTCTACTCTTTTGGCTCCATTCCAATCCTATACTCATCTCAACAAATTCTTGGATCCTCCTCACTAGATCCATATTCTATCTCTTTTTCCCCCAGCTTTTCCAAATTCCCCCCAGCACTAGGGGGTTTACTCGACCATTCTATCAGGATCCATGCACATCATTCTTCTTTCCATGCACAACATCTTGATCCAAAGTGGAATTTATTCTAGCATCTTATTCCTTGGACCTTCTTCAAACTTTCTTTCAGCCTCGCTGAAAGAATCTCTATATTCTATAGAAATCTCAATAATGTATCCTTCCTTCACTAGAGAGAACCAAAAATCAATAGCCCGAGTCCACTTTTTATCTAGCACCTTCAAGTTATCAATATTTGTTTGATCACAAAATATTGTCTCCATTGGTAATGAAACTGAACTAAATTCACCTTGTCTCTTTAACCATTCATGCAAAAGACATGGAACAACTCATCTCTTATTGTGTATCTCTTGGCTCTTTTTCTCCTCTACTCTTATGGGTCCATTCCAATCCTTACCTCATCTCAACAAATTCTTATATCCTCCTCACTGGATCCATATTCTATCTCTTTTCCCCCCACCTTTTCCAAATCCCCCGCCAACGCTAGGGGGTTTACTCAACCATTCTATTAGGATCCATGCACATCATTCTTCTTTCCATGCACAACATCTTGATCCAAAGTGGAATTTCTTCTAACATCTTCTTCCTTGGACCTTCTTCAAACTTTCTTTTAGCCTCGCTAAAAGATTCTCTATATTCTATAGAAAGCTCAATAATGTATCCTTCCTTCCCTTGAGCAAACCAAAAATCAATAGCATGAGTCCACTTTTTATCTAGCACCTTCAAGTTATCAAGCTTGGCTTGATCACAAAATATTGGATCCATTGGTAACGCAACCGAACTGACTTCAACTTGTCTATTTAACCAATCATGCAAAATACATGGAAATTTTGCGAAGAAGATCTCATGCATGTACGAGTAAAGATATTTTCCTTTCCATTCCTTCACGTTCTCCCGTAATCCTTGCATTTCTCGCAAAGAAGAATCGTCTTCTTTCTCTTCTATCCAATCTTGAATCTCCTCCTTAGAAGGATGCCAACTCATTTTTATTTTCCTCCATCGATCTCAACAAGTCTTTAGGTCCCAACAACAGAACCATTTGTTAGGTGGTGTGTCGTTGTTTTTACTCCATGCTTACGCGCATACTGACCTTATTAACGTTGGGTATTTTTAGACTCGGGTTTTGTCCATAGTTGTCTAACAAAAAACCCAAAGCATCGACATATCAATCCTCAGCCAAGTTTGAGGAAGGTCTCACCCGATATGCAAAGACGATGATAGAGACCATAATGTATTGCGTCGAGGATGAAGGATTAAACATACTAAACATTACTGCAATTGGAATCCATGTAACTCGGGTCGGATAATATATTTAGGACTAATAATTGAAACAATACACAGACATATTCAACTCATTCATAACAGACAGATTAGATCAAAACTATCATATATTTTTTATTGGGAGTATTCCATCACAACAAAAATATGCAGTGCGATGAACAAGTTCTTAGGAAAGTCATAGAACTTCATATAATTACTATATAAAACAGTGGGAATACAACATAATGCACCATGTGCCTTGCCTTAGGAGTCAGACAGAACAAATACATACAAATATATTCAAAACATCCCAAGATTACAGTTGTCTCAGAATGAGCTCGATACAAATAGCTAAGCTAACTCAAAACTCTCTCACTGATTATCTCATGAGCTAACTCACATTTTGAGCTTAGATCTCTCTTTTATATCTTTCTCTATTGGAAAGTGTTGTCTCTTTCTTCTCTTCTCCACTTTCTTGTTTTATCCAACTATCTCGCATTCTTTTGGTGCCTACCAATGCTCCATGTACACTCTCTACATCAAGGACAATCTTAATTGTCTGACCATCTCATCTTCTATTCATCCCACGCCTTCATATGTTGTAGGAAATAATCATTTTTGGATATTTCTCGGTGATTCCTTTCTTGATTCCAGTGGGCATCTTCTTGGTTTCTGGCACAACTGACAAAACTCGAACCGATGTGCACTTTGTAGTAATTCTACTTGTGTGTTGCTGAAAAATCCCAGTCTGATGCGCACTCTATGTAATTCTTCATACATTTCCTTCAATGCATGAAACAATATGGAATGCTCATGCACAAATTCGTTTGTGTGCGCGCACAAAACTGGACCCAAAACTTTGGGTTCCAACAAGGACCAATGGATCCAGTGGCACTACTTCAGGCAGAGGCAAGGCTAGAAGTACAGGAGTACATCACTGAGTTAAGAAAGATGGTCATCATGTTGGGTATCTCTCCCAAGATACCAGATGTACTCCTCAAGTAACTGGGGGGTTTGCACAGTCATCTACAAAAGTCGGTGCTTCTCTTCAATCCAAGGATAATGGATGAGGTGTACCATGTACAGGAACAATACCTGGAAAACATAGGCCAAAAGAAGGGGCAACCAAGTGGTTTGAAGCAGAAAGAGAACCAAGAAGCTTCCAAGGAGGGGAAGAAGAAGTGGAAATGGGTAAAAGATAAAAAGACAATAGTCATTTCACATCAGAGTAAAGATCCCAACAACCATTGCAGTCATTGCAACATTGATGGCCACACCGAGGGAAAATGCTGGAAACTACATCTAGATCTGAACCCAAAGAACCGCAAGAAGGACGAAAATAAAAAGAACCTTCTAGCCACAGATTCATGCAATCAGATTGAAAGTATCTCGGATGTGTATGACAAGATTTTTTTCACATCTGTGCAGAATAAGGTGAATCTGAGTAGCCTTCATCATTGAGAAGAGAAGGATATGACCAAGCTCTTCCACATCAATATTTAAGTCAAGAAGACCAAGATAGATGTTTTATTCGACTTTGGTTCACTTTCTAATCTCATAGCAGTGAATCTGGTCAGCAAGCTTGGATTGGAGGTTCACAATCATCCTAGCCCCTATCCATTGGGTTGGGTAAACAAGGATGCATAGATAAAGGTAACAAAAAAATTTAGGAATAAATTTGCTATAAGAGTTGATTTTTTGATGAAGTGGAATTGGATGTAGTACCCCTTCATGTATGTGGAGTAGTGCTTGGAATCCCTTACATGTATATGAGGGAAGAAATATTCATGAGGAGAGCTAACTAATATTGATTGATCAAGGATGGGAAGTCTTACATCATCAATTTGCATAAAGGCAAGTCAAATATCTCACTGGTAAGTTCCAACCAATCCAAGAAGTTGATTAGTTCCAGTGAGAAATATGTTTTGCTTTTCTTAAAAGAAAATTAGTCTGATGATGAGTCAATCAGAGTGAAGGCATCATCATCATCATCATCATCATAATAGCATCATTTCCTGCACTACCAAACTTGTAGAATCCCTTTGAAGTGGAGACATATGCAAGTGGGTATACCATGGGAGCAGTATTGATGCAGGGGGGAAGGATTGTATGTTATCATTCTAAAGTATTTCATGGGGTGATTCTCAACTAACCTACCGACAACAAAGAGATATATGCCTTGGTACAAGCTATCAAAAAGTGGAAGCACTATCCGATGGGAAAGGATACCATCATCCACACAAATCACCAGCCATTACAGTATTTGCAGGCCCAGAGTAAGCTACAACAAACCAGACATTACAAGTGGATGGGGTTTTTACAAAAATTTCATCTAATCATCAAGTATAAGATGGGTAACACAAATAAGTTGGCATACATGCTTTCACAACCACCCACGTCCAATATTAAAGCTTTGGGGACTCTGATGCACATGGAGCCTTTTACCCATGATGCATACAAAGAGGCATACACAGAAGATGAGGACTTCAAGTAGGTGTTTCAATTTCTATAGAGACAAATTCATATAGAATAAGGTGACAACAAGGCTAACTATCACTTCCAAAATGGTTTACTCTACAAGCTTGACAAGATCTGTGTCCCTAAAAGTGGTTGCAACTTATCATAGAGGCTCACACCTCCAAGGCTATAGGACATTTTGGTGTTGGGAAGATATTTTCCAATTTACAAAGTTATGTGTATTGGCCCAGAATACAAGAATAAGTAGCACAGTATATTAGAGGATGTATACTTTGTTGTACCAACTAGCCCAGTACACTACAAGGAGTACACCATTTTGCAGAGGTTTTTAGTGTTACAAAATTTGGAATTGTTTTCAAAAAAATCTTTGTTACAACCTCCTCTATTGGATGAGGAGGTTTTAACGGATGTTCCATATAACTAAAAAAAATTGGGTGGGCAGAGGTTGTAGCGGATGTTTCTTTTTTCAATGCTTTATTGTCAACACATTGGTGCACCATTAAATAAAACACCCTGAGGCGTACCAAAACATAAACACATTGGATCAACCTTACATAAAATTCCCTGAAAATTCAATAAAACCAAAAAATCATCGGTGCACCATTACATAAATTCCTGGTGTGGACATAAAAAATAAGCACATCGGACACCATTACATCTAAATGCCCTGGTTCGTACATAATACAAAAATGAGTCAGTTCACCATTACATTATTTCCCTATTGCTTACATGTGAAATAAACGCACTGGTATGGTTATGGTTAATATGACCCAGAATCCCATTTTGTTGTATGCAACTTTGGTGCACTTGTATTTTATGTTTGTTCTTGCGTTTGTATAATTCATACATTTTGTGGAATATACTAAATATAATGTCATGGGGCGCATTTTGTATTAAATGCACCAGTGTGTTTAAGTTTATTAAAGCACCAGTGTTGTTATTATATTTAAATAAGTGGTGCGTATTTATCACATGTCCACCATATAATTTCAAAACGATATATATTATCGCACATTTTATGCATTGATGATTATGTATAATTAATATGTATCGGTGCTTTAGTATTCTTAATATGCACCTGTAGGTATAACCCCTTAAAAACATCGAAGTTTATATTATTTCAGGCACCATTTTGTGAGTTCATAAGAATGCACCGATATGTATATATTTTAATTAATTGTTTTTTTTACAAATATTTGTTATGATCATATTTTTTTATATTTTTGTTATTTCATTTTGATATCATGAAAACATTAATAGCTTATCCAAGGGATTATACATCTGTTATTTTCAACGATGTAAATCATTCACATATTAATTAATCAACAATGAAACATTTTACAACATTTTACAATGCAATAAAATATCAAACTCATTTTATTATATATGAATAAGAGACCCATGGTCATATAAAATGGGACAACCTAAAGGTCCACAATAATCAAAATGGAACCTATATGTAATTGTTACAAATATTTGTTTCCAAGAAAAAAATCATTTACCGCACTTAGTATTGAAAACTATAACATTATCATAGTATAAATTATTTACAACTTAATAATCAAAATAAAACCCATATATAATTGTTACAAATATTTTTTTCCAAGAAAAAAATCATTTACCACACTTAGTATTGAAATCTATAACATTATCATAGCATAAATTATTTACAACAGTTTAATAATAATTCATAAATATTTTCTACACTCCACATTCGAAAATCCTATAACATACTTTTACTTATAACTTTAATTATTATTTTAATATAATCTTATATGGAATCTAACATCTTTATTTTATAAATTATTTACTGATAAATCTAATCTCTAACGACTTATATAATAATTATTATTAATTTAATATATAATAATAATAATCTATTTTTAAGGTCATGGCTAAGCCACGGTCGACTATTTGACTGGTAAAGTCTACAGAGGTATACATACCCTACACCCTACTCTGGATTTGAACTTGTGACCTCTTAAGAAGAAACACATGTTCTTAACAATTAGGCCAACTCAAACTGTTGCAAACTTGGTTTTCCCATATTTAAATGATTAAATCTTTAAAATCTTTGGGTTGTTTCAATATAGCAAGGACTAATTACCGGCAAATTGAATCATGCAAAACATGCACTGCAATTCAAGAAGCCACCAGCCCAAAAAAATGTCAATCGGGTCCCCAAAACGAGGAAATACAACCGTGGATGAGCAATTGTTGTGTGGGTAAATCGGGCATTCAATAACAATGAAGAATCAGATTTATCAACACATATATACACCTGAAACAGTCAATGCTTGCATGAGATTTAAGATTGAGAGAGCAAGCACCATGCTTCTCGCACTAGAGTCTCCAAAATTTGTGTCTATCGTTGCTAGGACAGCTTAACGAGCCCCAATACCTGTTTAGCTCCTCCTCTAAATCTGAGATCTGCAAATTTTGTCACAATATATGTAAAAACGGTCATTATCAAATATAAGGTAAACATTAGATTTTATTTCATGGACCGACTAGTAGTACATAGATAGAATTAGTGGTACCTTCGAGTATTCGAATTCTCGGGAGGAACCACAGAAATGTGGCCATTTACAGGTGTTGTAGTTGGGCCAGAGGCCATGAATGGAAAATTCAGAAGCGAGCTTTCCCGTGCGAGGGTAACAACATCCTCTACGAGTATCGCAGTATGAACCAGGCCACTATATTTACAAGCAATTAATTATTAGAAGAAATCCCTTTGTGGATAAAGATGTTGTTTGTAGAGAAGGGGATAATGTGCATGGATACCAATAAAATGGCCAAGTAAACCCCCTGCAAGAAGGGGATGGAAAGAAGGGGGAAGAAAAGAGAAAGAATGGATCCAATACAAGGGATCTAGAAGAAGATGAGATGAGGTGAGAAGGCAAGGGGTGAAGAACAAGTAGTTAGAACCAAGATGAAGAAAAAAAAAACCGCACAAGAAGGGTGTGTGGGAGATTGTTTTTTTCCAGAGAGAAGCACAAAAGAAGAGAGGTCGTCAAAGAGATGTAGCCTTAGGAGTAAGTTACTAGAGAGGATACCATTAGTGGGAGTAGGGTCGAAGAAGATGAAGTTAGATCCCCTTAGCTAGTAATATATGTATACACATTAGAGAAAGATGGGGCATATAGCAATAGCGCCAACGCAACAAGAGATAGTGATGAATCCCCCCAAGAAGGAGAAGAGGCCTTAGCAATTTTTAGCAGGCTTGCATGACTAAAGGTAGGAATCTCTTTGGGATCCCTCACTAAAGATGATGAGATAGTATGGAGGAACCCCATGTTTCAACAACCCCCCTTGCGCATTTGTTATCAAGAAGATGAAACCAAAGATCATGTAGAGGTAAGAGAGTTGGAAAATGAAGTAGGAGAAGATACAAGTGAAAGAGAAACCGAAGTCAACAATACTTCTCAAGGAGGAACGTTCGTATTAGCAACAAGTTGTAGTCAGTTGAGAAAACAAAGTGTTGGATCGAGTATGGCATACCAAGACTCAACTATGAGGCTTCCCGCATTTTATGGGATGGGAAGAGACAATGCAGAACAACAATGGTTTACATGTGAAGTTATATGTTCTATGAAGAGAGTCACGGATTAGACATCCAAGATTGCTCAGTTGGAGAATACCTTCAAAGATAAAGCTCTAGCATGGTACATGAAGTACAAGGCTATTGCATCAGTGGGACAAGCAAGATCCTTGACAGAGATAAAAACATATCTACTTAGGGAATTTCAGAATCCTAAGTTAGAATCATAGTACATCACTGAGATCAAAGACATCGAGAAAAGAGTTAGAGAAAGAGTGGGACTATGACCAATGGTTCAAAATTTTGTTAGAAAAACTAACGTTTCAGATCTAAGACATTCAACATAGAGAATCATTTATTATAGGAATCCTACCCCATATTCGCATCCCCCTCACCCAACAGAAAGTGATGACCTATGTAGAGGCTATGGAAATTGTGATGTGCCTAGAAGCTAGGTGAGGAGGTGGAAAAATGTCAACAAGACTGGCACAGGTGAAATATCAACTCACAAACCTCACCAAGCAACTACAAGATATGGAGAAAGCTAAGGCGGTGCATGTGAATGTGTGGTGTACTATGTGTTGCATAGAAGGTCACCAAAGGAATGAGTGCCCTACGTTGGGGAGTTACATGGCGACATGCACATTGAATCCATTTCCAACTAGACCACAGACCAAGTGGTGTGATATTTGTAAATAATGGGGCCATATACCTCCGCATTTCCCAACACTACAAAAGTATCAAATGACTATGCACACTCCATTTTGTGAGTTTTGAAAATCTATGGGACATGTTGTGAACCATTATCGATCACTGCAACTGATGCAAAAGAAAATTGTAGATGTTTTCTGAGTCCAAGAAGAACAGAAGTGTGGAGATCACGGGGGATTTGATAGAGGAGGATGCCAAGGAGGCTAGAGAGGGGGATTTGGATGAGGAAGAGGAAGAGGATACTATGGTGGTGGAGAAAGATCAATTATTTCTTTAACGGTGGAAAAGTAGGCCACTTGTTGAGATTATGTACCAAACCATCTATACTCTATGGATATTTCCATAGCACAGATCACATCGCGGAGAATTGCCCAAATTTATTGGAAAAATGAGAAGAGAAGAAGGGGCACTGCAATATGGTGATTGTTGAACTATGCGAAGGTCAAAAGCATAAAGAAGAAGTTAATGTACAGGTGGTAACCCGAGGAGGTATTCATACAGGAGTCGACTTGGAACAAGGAGATAGTTTAGGTCAAAATATATAAGGGAAGATCAAAAAAGAAACATGAGAACCTCCCAAGTTCAACATCCCACAACAAAATAAATTCATGCACGACACATAAAGGGCCATGGAAGAGGAAAGAGCATGCAAAGAGTTGTAGCGCAGAGCATAAAGGGAACTAAAAGAAGCCCAAACACATGAAGAATTGCAGTGCATAGATATGAGGACATTGGAAGAAGCCCACATGCACGAGGAAGTACAACGTGCAACATAGAAGGAAACGGAAGAGGAATGTGTGCATGAAGAATTGTGACACACGAGACGCAGGGAAATGCAGTACAACACAACCCATGAGGCGGAATTATAAAACTAGGTAAGTGACTTCTTACGTTGTTGCCTTAAGTTTTTAAGTGATAAGTTGCAAATAAATTGACCCACATGTTAACAATATGCATGGGGGGAGAAGAGACCATTGTAGTTATTTCTTCCCCATTACTAGAACAGGATGTGCACTAGGTGAGCAGACAGAAGTGCACCGAAAGAGAATTCAAGATGATAGTTGAGATCAGAATCTATGAGATGGACTTTGTCATGTTGGAATGGGATCTGACGTGAACATCTTGCCAAATAAATCTTGGGAGTTTATGGGTAAGCCAAACATGGTATGGAACCCTATTCAACTCGGGCTTTCCAACCAATACAAAATCTATCCTATTGGCAAGCTCAAGCTAGTGGAAGTGAACATTGAGGGGATAAATACCAAAGCATACTTTGAAGTGATTTATATTATGGATGACTCAGACCCCTATCCGACTCTACTTGGCATTTATTGGGCATTCTATAGCAATGCATTATTGAACCTAAAGTAGCGGTAGATTTCCTTTGAGACATACACCTTGCAAGTTATTACATCCTTGGATCTAAATGAGGGCAACAAATATAACGAGCCCATAAATGAGGATGCACAGAGTTCTGTCATAGAAAACATCTATAAAATCACAAGGCACGGGGAGGATTATGTCAATCCAACAACTGATGGTAAGTTGAGCTCGAGAAGTGTTCACTCCTATGACATAGATTCAGAGGATGATAAGGACAAATGGAAGAATAAGTTGTATAAGGTATCAACCATCAGATGCACGTGAATCACCAAGGAGGTGCACTGGATTGGATCAGAGGCATGTGGCCTACCAAGGTTTGATTGTACATGACCAGTAAACACATTTCTAGCACAGATGGAAGGATTGGTTTCTGAGACCCAAAGGATATAGGCCATGGATGCAATGGTCAAAGGAACACATGTACGCTACTAAGAGACACATCGCATAGATATACAAGAATGGACACAGGTGGTAGAATACATCAAAGTTAGGTTCTAGCCCACAATAGACTTTGAATGAATGAACTGATACAAGGTTACTGAGGATCCTCAAGAGCACGTTTCTCTGAAAGGCATTGGACAACCAAGAATATTCCTAGCGCACGATGGGTTCAGAGAATACCCAATAACTCCACACAAAAGTTTCCCTAAGTGCACCATACGCCATTAACAAACACAAAACCCCCAAATAAGTGGTGTGTGTAGAGGTTGTAACCATCCCAAGGATGGAACAATGGTCTAATTGGCAAGCTACAAGCAACAAAACCTGATGAACAATAGTGGTAGGGGCAGATGAACTGAATTCGATTAAAGATGCATCACGGCTTGCCAAGGTCAAATGCATGGTGATAACACACGCTATGCAAGATGAGAAAATGCAATAAACAAACATTGCACATAATTATAATAGGACTTAGGTATATTAGACATAACCTACGTAATAAGTAGGTGGATTAGATAGTTCGACATAATCAACTGGGATGAGATGGGTAATACCCGAAAATGGATTTAAAATATCCGGAGGAGATGAAGGTATAAATGCCAGAGTACAAACCAGAGGACAGAACAACAAGACATGCTAACTAGCTACTAGGATGTAGGTGGATACAGTGGCAGAAACGTAGGTAGTTAGCCCTAGGATAGGTGACAACAACCTGGAAAATGGAATCAGTTATGGAAATAATTCCCCATGGAATACAACAGTTATGGAAATAAATACCACTATGGATGACAGGTACATACCTCGAGGGACAACTCAACAACTGGGTATCATGGGGGAGAAGTCTCCCATAGAGTATTTAATGTTCAAATACCACACTTCACTTCATTATTTTTGCAAAGAAAGTTGACTATACAGCTGCAAATCCAAGGGAATAATGGTAAAGTCACTAAGGAATTTGTATCCCATACTCAGTACAAGTAGTGATTCCAAGGCACACTTGCCAGAGTGACTCCAAAATAGAGCTCCCAAGTGGAAGATAACAATAAAATAATCCAGACACATGAAGCATTCACTAAGGATAATGACCTCCCCAAGTAAAACCCAAGAATGAAAGAAAAAACCCAAGAACGAAAGAAAGTCAAGGCGATGAAGGAAAGGTCCATTCCCCTGCCTAAACTACCACATAATGTAAGTATCATAGGCCCCCTATTAGCAATGATTATGAATATGAAATATGCATACTTCTATATACAGGATGAAGCGCATTTCTCGAGACTGCAGTTCAATGTCTGCGTAGAGGTGATTACACAGCCAGATGGATGACTACGAACAACCACTAAGGAATGGGAAAATCCTATGAAGCAATCATGAATAATGTCTCTACTAGGTTTCCCACATTTTGGGTGTATCCATTCCATCAACGAGTGCGAACAATTCTTACTAACCCGCTTGTATGAAGGGGTTCTATGGCTCAATAAGCCATATCTGGTCAATGTCGATACAGTAAACCTAGTCTCGGGCCTCCCCACAGAAGGAGACAATCCAGCCAAAGAAATAATGGGTAAGGATGCAGTGAACGAGGAAGTGTACACTAAGTATGGCACACACAGGGGATTGAGAGGAGTGGTGATCACAAAGATAAATGGCCACAGGGTCTGATTCGTCATCTAGCTCCTTGCCTATAAAATGTTGCACAAGTGTTGCAAGGATGCATGCCCATTGGGGGTAGTCGTCGCCACATAAAGTTGTGTCGATGGAGTTAGGATAGCATGGGAAAGGTACCAATTAAATGAGTTAGTACAAGACTACCTGAAAGTGTAGTATTTTGGCAGGGAGTTTCACTACAACTGGGTGTTACATCTTCTATCCATGGTGATATGGAAACCACCACCAAGTTGCAATTATAACACACATGCCTCCACATGGTTTTAAGAACTAAAATTATTGGAATTTCATCACACCAAGGATAGGAGCATCCAGGTTGAGAATAATATTTCCTTTGAGATGTGGTTAACCAAAATTTAACAAGTGGTTACACCAGCACTACACATACCACACAACATCATGGATAGGTATGGGGACTACCTCTTGCTTGAATGCAATTTCCATAATGTTTTCATTTTTCCACATGCAGATCTGAAGGTACAAATTGGAATGATCCATTTTTTCATCACTGAGGAAGACATTCAGTAGGTTGTCGCCAAGTGGCCAGAATAATTGCGACCCACACCAAATGATGAATTAGAGCAATTAGAGACTAGGAAGAAGAAAAGGTAGGAGAAGAAAAATCCAACACAAGCCCAACAGAAGGGTAAAGAACACGTGGGCAAGGAGAAACTATATGAGACACCCCAAGTAAAGGGAAAAGGGCCCATGGGTCAGCAAATGCACACAAATGCCACCAAAGAAGAAGAAAAAGGGAAAGGTCCCAATCAAAAGTAGACACAAGCATCACTAGAGTAGACTCCGCTTATGAAGAAACCATGAGCATTTATCAAGCTTATTCCAAGACAAAAGTATATCGAGCATGAGTGCACACCAACCATGCCATGAAAGACTAACATTGTACCCATTATAGAGAAGATCCTCTCACACCTAGTGGTGCCTGATCAAAGCAAGGACAAGGTGTTAGATACTAATGCTCTAGTATAAGAGCTAGGGCAGACTTCTACACCCATTCCAAGCCTTTTCAAGAAGCTCAAGTCCAATTTGATAATACAATAGACAATGAATAGAGATTCCTCACAAAAATTTAAGGAACTTTGTCGACAGTTGGAGCTTTCTCCAACAACTAATTTCACCCCCCATGAACAAAGGATGACAGAGAGCATGACTCACACCACTTCACCATGCAATAGTACCAAGAGAAGAGTGTTTTTTTTTAGTGCATTGGATGTCACTACCATCGAGCCATCCAACTCCACATAACCTCAACCATTACCATATGTCCAGCTAGAGTTGGCACAGGTGCCCTCACAGGATCTGCAAACTTATATGGATGAAATTATGAATGAATTAGGGGAAATGCACTGGGTACTCAGCTAGTCATATGTGCAATTGCAACACCAACATGAACAATAACTTTCCATGCAAAGAGAAACCCAAGACAGGCATAACCAGGAAATAGTTAATCGTAAGGAGATTGAAGCAACCCATCAAGAGATCAAATCACTCCACACAACGAAAGTCGATGTGCACACATTATTGATTAATGTAGTTGACAAGGTTTATGTACAAGTCCCTCGTACAACAAAAGACACTTTGGACCTCCCTCCATTGTGAAAACTTAGAAAAGTGAAGGAGAGAGTCTAGTACTTGGAGACATAGAACCTTGAGCTTCAATAAAATCTCAAGCGCACACCCCAATTAGAAAAAGAAGGGTTGCAAAGGAAAATAACACTGGAAAAAGAGGAACTAAAAAAGAGCTAAGCACGCACAATAGATTTTGCAGGGGTGATTGAATATAGCTTCAAACTCTCGACACACCTCCAGAATGCCCCTGAAGTTTGCGTTATTGACTATATTATTCGAGAAACTAAGGCCCAACTCATGCAACAACAATCGAACACATTGCGCTCTTTACCACCAATCAAACAACAAGAGGACATGACAAAAATCACCAACAAACTTTGGGAGATTGTGGCGGCTTGCACTGAACAATAACAGATCTCAGGCATCACGCTCGACACAATGGATAAATCTTTGTTGCATTACCACAAATTTGCAGATGCACAAGCAGCAAGAACCCCAATTGTAAAATTGGTAGAGAAAATCAACCTTACCTCGTCAATTATCACATCAGGTGATGTTAGGGATTTTTGCAAGAAGAAGCAAGAGCTACAAGGAATTTTTTACTAGGTTGATGGCCATTTCAAAGAATTCATCTAGGATATCATTACGACAATGTCATCAACCTCTTATATCATGTTGTAAATAGCATTGTTAACTCGAGGATGATCCAACTAATAGTGTTGGGGGATTGTTGGCACCTAAGATTTGACAGAGACTATCTGTGCACCACAAATCAACACTGTGCACACACTCAATAATATGCATTGCGCGACACCAAGTTTTAGTGTCTGTGCCACCCAAATATTTACTAAGTGCACCAACCCATTTTGTACTGCACACAAGGACTTAAAGAAATCGTATACATGTTGGATCTGAAAAGATCTTCAGGAATCATTGTAACTTATTTTACAACAACCCGACTGGCCATGATAGAGGTTATGGATGAGTTGGCAAGTTTGTTATGATTTCCATGCTCTGTGGAAGATATGGGGGGATGCATGCAAATATGTAAGGGTTGGGATTTTGAGAAAGAGAGAGTTCATTATTATGTGAGAGATAGACAAGCCAATGCTCAAGTTATGTGTAGTTTTTACTTCTTTTTATGTTTGGTTTTATATGAGAGAAAAATTAGATCGAGATCTGAGCACATGGATCATCTCCACTCCAAATATTAATACACTTGGAGTAGGCTACATCCCTATTGTATCTCACTACTTTGAGTGAATGGAATGAATGAATACAACATGAAGCACATTCATCTCTGTATTTGATGAGTTATGAATTGAATGTATGCTTATGTTTTATTATTCTATGTATCAGCTTGTTTTAGTTATGAATGAATGGATGAATGACTAATTAACGAAGGTTTCTTGTAGTTGTATTCCTTCACACCTTGCACAAAACTGATGGTCTCTATGATTCTCATGGCATATCGGGTGAGACCTTCTTTGGTCCTTGAAGATTGAATATGTCGATGCCTATGGGGTTTTGTTGGTAAAGCCTATGGAACCCTAGGTCTATAACCCCCTAGTCAAGCCAATAGAAATTATAACTTTCAATAAAATTCCTACCATATTTGGAGAAAAAATTTGACAAAAAAATGGTTGAGTTCATCCACTTCTTAACTTACTCCATTTTTCACTCATGATTTTTTCTTTTGATTAAAGAAAATGGTTCATCATTATCACATGTTTTTCTTATATTCTTGCATTAATTAACATTATGTAATGGATATAGGGGTGGAAAGTGAATTGAGAGTTGTTTACAACCCCAAATACCAACCAGAATTAACTTACACCCGGGGATTGGGAGAGGAATCCAAAAACTAGGTTGAATCCCCAGCCATGTTTCAAGGTCTCATGTTGTTGCATGAAATACAATTTAAAAAGCTTGTGGTTTTCAGAGATTCCACAATGATAATTTGACAAATGAGAAATCTCTCTATATCAAGATCTTCCAACTTGTCCAGATTGATAAACATAATTCAAAGCACAATGGAACATTTTGATCATATATCAAAACTATGAAGCTGAAAAAATGGAAAATAGAGGTGTTCTTTTGAATCATGGTCAAATGATCCAAAATGGGGGGGGAGATTCATTTTCCATTATCTCCCATGACAATTTTCCTAGTCAATTATAGTATGAACACCCTCATCAAGAACACGGCACGAGTTACCCGAAACACGGTAAAAAATTACCACAAACCATTGTCAAACACTTAGTTTCTTAAACAGGATCTGTGTTTTCTTAAACTCCTAATGTATCCAAACATACAGTTGCTTAAACACAATTCATGATTATTAATATTACATTTTTCTCAAATTCCTGGGATGGAAAATGACCGATAAAACTGAACAAATGGGGAAAGAAAAGGGATTGAGAAAATTGAACAGAGGGGACCCAAAAAAAAATGGAGAAAACTGAACAGAGGAAAATAAAAAGGGTGGAGAAAACCGCTACAAACTCGAAGTGATTTTTAGTTTGCTTTTAATCATGTTTTTCCTTTCTTAGTTAGTGTGGTAGACGGTGATAAATATGACAAGAGTTATATAAATTTTAATGACAAATGGAGTTTTTCCCTGAAAAATGTCTTTAATATTTTTTCAAATTTTTAAATCGATTCGAATTTTGAAAATGGCAATATAGAAATTTTAATGGATGAATGGAGTTTTTTCCTGAAAATGTTTTTAATATTTTTTTAAATTAAAGACAGCATAATATAGAAATTTTAATGGATGAATGGAGTTTTTCCTTAAAATGTTTTTAATATTTTTTTAAATTAAAGACATTGTAATCATAAATTATAAAGAAACAAATTATAATTATGAATATTTTATTAATTGGGTTTAATGATTAAGAACATCTGTTTCCTTCTCGAAAGTCACAAATTCAAATTTAGAGAGACAGGGTATATATATCTCCCTAGATTTTAGCAATCAAATGGCTAAAGAGATATCTCATCCTACAAACAAGATGTTTCATACACCAACACCAATTTAATATCTGACTTGACCAACCTTAAAAATTGATTATTATTATTAATATTATTATTATTATTAAAATTGTTTTTAAATTATTATTATATAACCATGTAACCATACTCATAAATACAACATAAATCATAAAAAATATTTCCAATCCTAACCATAATTTATTATGGTATAACATTCTATTATTACTTTTTACTAATAGATTATTTCATATAAATAATATATAGTATTAATTATATAATGTATATTACAATATCATATATTATTATATTAATTAATTAATATACTTTAATAGAATTTAACATGATAATTAATATAAATTTATTTTTATTTTTTTAATGTTATAATATAATATTATAAATATTATAATGTAACATTATAAATATTTTAATATTTTTTAGATGTTCCTATGCATCAATGGATTACTAGTAACAATCACATTAATAATATTAATGTGTCCATACACATTGGTTGATAGGGGTTGATAGGGGTATATTTAGCACATTCTATAGGGAAAAAATATTATTAAGAGGAAGTAACATTAACTTGTGTGATCTATTTGTTGACATGTTTTACAGGAAGAGTGTGCTTGTCATTCATGGCACGAATAGCAACAACAATGGCAAACAGGATTCAGACTTCAAAAGATATGCAAGGAGTGCACATATCCACAATTCGGCTAAGTGTCGAAGTGGCTCTTTAAGGAGTCAAAGGAGCAGAAGGTGAGAAAGATCAAGAGGAAGATCGACAATGGTCGTTGGATCATCGATACAGAGGACCAACAATCGTTCGATCAAATCAAAGTGCGCGAGCCTTAACGCTTTGCGCACGCAAGAGAGAGAACTTACCAAAGTTCCGAAGTCCCGAAGTAATTTGAGACCGTTCATCACCAGGAGGAGAATCTAGTTTGTTGATTGTCGGGAGATACCTACCAGTAGACCGTGAGTTCAAGAGGGAGCAAAGTTTGAGATTTGAAATCCCTGAAGTCCAGAGAGATGGAGAGCCAGAGTAAATTTCATTCGTCGGATCATTCTAAAGTGGAAGGACATGATAAGTTTGAAGAAGGGCGCGCTAATTTGAGTGGCTAATAATCGGGCACTCAGATCTACGGTCGACAGGGCATATCGGAACCCCCCACACCCTCCCTTCCGACCTTTCTGCCTTTAACTGTGGGGGGGGGGGTCCGAGTTGGTGGTATTTCCCATGTGGGACCCTCATACGTGTCACCTTCCTATTAACTCGGACCCCCCTCGCTCATTACCACTTACTGCCTAACCCCCCCTCCGAGTAAACCATCAAACCACTCATACATACCACCTTCGCACTCCGACATCACACTCCACTACCCGCTACACGTCACACTCCACTACACTGCCTACACGTCACACCCATGTCAACAAAGACACGTGGCGCAGTCAGATAATGACAAGTGTCAAGCTTAAATCGACATTTCAGGCTCGTGCAAATCATGAATTTGAGTGACACGTGGAATACACTCGGCTCATGCCACGGCATCAAGTGATGTAAGCAAGTTACGTCACTCCGGGATTTTTACTTCGGGAGTTTCACCACCAGCAAATCCCTAAAGTCTCAAATTCTTGAACGTTGAAGTCTCGAAGTGGACATAAGTCATCCAATCTGAAGATCACTTCGGGTGCATTCTCAATCGTTGATCAAAATACTGTGGAAGGATAGCATAAGTAGAATAGCCGAAGTGTCGAAGTAAATCGTGGCCATCCATTACAATGCTTGATTAAGTCCTAGCCGACGGATTAAGCAGTGAAAGGATAAGTTTAAACCATCCAATCTGTTCGGATAGGTGTCTACAGATCATCAACTCTATAAGATTGATGTACGGAAGAAACAAGAGTTTGAGAATTAAAAGTCTCGAAGGCCGGACTCGCAAAAGAGATCCTGAACGTAGATTAAGTGAGACAGGTGTCAATAGATCTTCCACTCCGGAGTATTGTCATATGGGAAAAGAGAGATTTGAGATTTGAAACTCCTGAAGACTAGAAGGTCGGAATCAATCATAGTCGTTTATTTGGAAGGAAGTTACGTGTCAACGGATCATGGAGATCTGGGATCGCGCGTGGAAGGAGGAAAGGAAGGCAGATAGCAGTCGTTGATCGAGTTGCATCACCAAGGGATAGGAGATCAATGGTCATGCTTAATTGTGGGGCCAGAACATGCTCGGGTCTTAATTTTTATTGAGCGGGCCGCAATCAAAACCACAGTATCGCCAAAGGCATACGTGGAGCTCTGTAGTGAATTGCAGGGCGAAAAGCGGGTTGCCCTCAAACCACCGTTGGTCGCACCCGCAATCCTGTGGTCACGTGAGATCATCGCCCAAGGTCATATCGAAAGAAGGAGCTAGCACCCACTAGATCGAGATCGTGAAGTGCTTGGAAGTTAGGCCCATGGTCACAACCATGGTCACATCAGCGAAGGTTAAGGGACGAGTTAACACATCGCTAGGCTCCACTTCAGATATCGAGAGTTGGGAAAATCAATATGTCACATACAAATATTCTCGAAGTCCTCAGTCATGAAGCACCAGTTGGTTAGGCGTATGGTCACCATCGGTGGTCATGTGAAGGAAGGGGCTTAGAAGCCAAAAAAGCTAAAAAAAAATTGATTGTAACTGCCAGAGAAGATGAAGAATTGTGACTACCAGAGAAACCAAAGAATCTCATGATAACGGTGACTAGTGATGAACAGGTTCAGGATAACTGCCAGAGAAGCCAAAGAATCTTTGGATAACAACCACTGATGATGAACAGATACAGCATAACTTCCAGGGAAGACGAAGAGTTCAAATGATGATCAGGCAGAGGACTCGACGCGAGAAAGACATGCAGAACAGAGAAGATAGTGTTCTTTTTCGAGAGTTATGCATGTGGGAAGGAGGAGATGCAATGTAGTACCTGAAGTGGAGATCAGTGGTGCAGTGAAGAGCATGCATATGCAGCACAGAGCATAAAATGCAAAAGAGAAGCTGAACAACAGGTGGTGTTGTGCGCAAGAGGAAAAAGAGTTGAGCATAGAAGAAGAAAGATGCAGAAGCGGAACATAGCATAGAGGTTGAAGAAGGCAAAGGAGACATGGAGTTGTAATAGACCATATCAGAGATAGAACAAGTAAGTAAAATTTTGTACGATTCAATCAAGGTGGTAGGGTGGTTTTAGGGAGGATTGCAGACCTCTAAATTCTAGTTGGTGCTAGAAGATATTCTGGGAGTTGGTGCTAGAGAAACTTGGGAGTTGGTGCTTCCATCTAGTTGGTGCTGGAGAAATCTGAGAGTTGGTGCTCTCTGCAAGTTTTAGCTTGCTATCAGAGGTTGTAGCCTCATATTTGAGTTGGAGATCAAAGATTGTGATGTACATGAAAGTTGGAGCTTCATTGACATCCTAAGAAGAAGAGGTTTTCACCCTTTATGGGTTTCCTTAGGAAAATCAGTGTCTCTGTGTATTCTGTTTGATTGATAATTGTATATGTATGAATGTTAAGTTATTAGCAACATATTAAATAATAATCTAGAAAGAATTAGAAAAATAACAAGAAAATTTTCAAGCTTATATACATAACTGATTCACCCCCTCCCCCTCTCAGTTATATTTCCAACAATTGGTATCAGAGTCGGTGCCTTTGATCAAAGGTAGATCCTTAATCTTGAACATGACTTGTTATGATGGAAGTTCAACTAATAGACCCCCTCTGTTTGATGGAACAAACTTTGCCTTCTGGAAAATAAAGATGAGAACACATTTAATGTCTCTGGCTGTCGATGTTTGGGATGTCATTGAAACGGGATATGTGAAGCCTATAGTCTTGGCCTCAAAATATGATAAGCTTGAGTTTAGATTTAATGAAAAAGCAATGAATGCCATCCTAAGTGGACTTGTTGAAGCCGAGTTTTTCAAAGTCATTCACTGTGATTCAACAAAAGTTATGTGGGACAAGTTGATAAGTAGTTATGAAGGTAATGAAAAGGTGAAAGACGCAAAACTTCAGACTCACAAACTGAAATTTGAGCAGTTAAAGATGGATGAAGATGAAACTATCAGTACGTACTTCTTATGTATAGAAGAGCTTGTCAACACTATGGAAGGCCTAGGTGAAATGATAGATGAATCTTTTCTAGTCCAGAAAATATTAAGATCTCTTCCTGATAGATTTAACTCAAAGGTCTCTGTTATAGAGGAAATAGCTGATCTCAAAACGTTGACACTAGATCAACTTCTTGGAACCCTAACTTCTTATGAAATGAGAATCACCAAAGGTAAATCCACTACAAGAGAGGCATCTTTTAAAGTAGAGAAAAACACAGACTCTAATATAGATGAGATTGAATAAAATTTTATGAGAAGACTGAAGAAAGGATCAGGCAAATACAAAGGTAAACTTCCCTTCAAATGCTTCAATTGTGGTAATATAGGTCATTTTGCATCTAAGTGTCATCACAAAAGAAAGGATCAAACATATGATGATGAAGAGAAGCACAAACACAAGAAGGTCTATAAAGAGAATAAATTTAAGAAGAAAAGTCTTTGTGTAAACAATGATGATGATCCCTCAAATGATGAAAGCAGTGACTCTTCTATTGAAGATAAAATAAATGATATCATGCTAATAGCTTTAGAAGATCTAAACACTGAAGATAAAGGAAGTGAGTTCACTAATTGTGAAGCAGTAGTATATCTTGAAGGAGAACTTGTCAGTGCCATGGAAGAGATTGATAGACTCAGAGAAAAGAAAACAAAACAAAAACAGTTACTGCTCAGGTGAAAAATTGGAAGTTGAAGTAGTGACTATCAGAAAAGATCTAGAGAAATTCCAAGCCTTATATCATCAGAATATGACAAGTATTAAAGCCTCAGAAGGATTAGCCTCCAATCTGAATCAACAAATGAATTCAAAGTTGAAAATTGGTTTGGGTTATGAAGAGGGATCAAGTAGTGGTCAGCCAAGCAACAAATAATCCATCAAGTTTTTCAAATCTACAACCATTGACAACAACAAACCTGCAGAAACAAAGGAAGAGAATCAACCACCAAGGAGGAATGAAGGAAAATATACTAGAACTGAATCTGTAGAACAAATAAATAATACACCCTCTGCTCAAGGAAATCATCAGCATGGAAGAAATCGACCTTCTCAAAGAAGACAACCATTTTCCAGGTATAAAGATTTTTTCTATGGATATTGGTTTTACTACTCTAACTTTGGCCACAAAGCTATAAATTGTTCTTTAAGATTTAGACATGAGCAATCAAGACAGCCAAGGAATAAATGCCTGCCACAACAAAGAATGAGATAGCCAAGTAACAAACAACCACAGACTGCAAATCATGTGATGGCTAGGAAAAATATGCAGATTAAGCATACCAATCGTTATGATTCTTTATTCAATGAACCAGAATATTACATCTGCCATAATTATGGACATGAAGTTGCAGACTGTCGCTTAAAGAACTATAAGCCAGATTCAAATCACAGAGCTGAAAACGTCAAGGTTTGGAAGAAGAATGAAGATAACAAGTGTGGATTCGTTTTGTCAGCTCAAAGACAAAAATACCTCTGATATATTGATAGCGGATGCTCCAGTCATATGACAGGTGAAAAAAGTAAGTTCTTATCACTCAAACAAAATAAATCAAGGAGTGTGACCTTTGGAAATGATGCTCCAGGAAAGATCAGAGGTAACGGTCTAGTAAGCTTAAGTAATGGAAGAAGCAAATCTCAAGATGTACTATTTGTTGATGGTTTAAAGCATAATCTTCTTAGTGTCAGTCATATATGTGACAGAGGATGTGAAGTCACTTTCACTGCCAAAATTGTAAAATAAATACAGTAAACACAAGAGAGTTGATTGCAAAAAGCGTTAAAACTGAAAACAATGTATATGCTCTGAAGGAAGATAAGGAGAAATGTCATTTAAGCAAATTTTATGAAAGTTGGTTATGGCACAGAAGGCTTGGACACCTGAATTTTGATCATATTGTCAAACTGAATAATGAAGGTGTTTTGAAAGACCTTCCAAGAATATCTAAGACTAATAACTCTGTATGTGAATCATGTCAAATGGGGAAGTTGGCTCATGCTCAATTCAAATCAAATAGTTTCACATCTTCAGAGAAACCACTTCAAATTGTTCATATGGATATGTGTGAACATCATGAAAGGAAGGTACTAGAGGATAATGTTACTTTATGTTATTCATTGATGACTTCTCCAGATTTACGTGGGTTTCCTTTCTGAGAGAAAAATCTGATGCGTTTGAGAAGTTCAAAAAGTTTAAGGCATTAGCTGGGAATCAGACAGGAAGGAAGTTAAAGGCAATTCACTTAGACAGGGGAGGAGAGTTTCTGTCATGAGACTTCAAAGATTTATGTGACAGACATGGAATTAAAAGAAAATATACTATTCCAGATACTCCTCAACAAAATGGAGTTGTAGAACGCCAAAATAGATCAGTTCAGCAGATGGCAAGGGCTATGATGAGTGAAAGGGACATTTCACAAACCTTCTAGTTGGAGGTTGTTCACATGATTGTTCATATTCTAAACAAATCGCATCCAAGGCCGAACAGTGATAAAACTCCATATGAGTTGTGGTTTGGTCGACCTGCATCAATCAAGCATTTCAAAGTATTTGGAAGTAAATGCTACATCAAGAATAATGATGATCATCTGGGAAAATTTGATAGTAGAGTTGATGAAGGTATCTTCTTAGGATATGAAATGAACAGTAAAGGATACAGATGCTTTAAAAAAAGAATGCATAAATTAGTAGACTATATTGATGTTCGAATTGATGAAGAAGCTCCTGTAAAAGATCAACAGAGAATAAGCACTAAGCCAGATGAAAAAGATGATGAGAATAATGAAAATAAAGAACAGAAAATCTCAGAGTCACAAGAAGATGATGAATCAGGTGGAGAAGAGACACCCAGACAAGAAGAGTCAGGACAACAATCAGTATCAAATCCTTTCTCCAGAATTACTCAAAAGAATCGTCCTGAAAGTCAGATAATTGGTGAGAAAGACAAAGGTGTACAAACCAGGAGAAGGATAATCAAAGACAGTGAGAAATCACATATAGCCTTCATATCCATGGTGGAACCTAAGAACTTTAATGAAGCTAGTAAAGACGTAAATAGGTTAAAATCAATGAATGAGGAACTGGACCAGGTTGAAAAGAATGACACTTGGGAACTTGTTCCTAGGCCAGCAAATAAAAATGTAATAGGATCCAAATGAGTCTACAAAAACAAGATGAATGAGCAAGGAAATATTGTAAGAAATAAGGCTAGATTGGTCTGCAAAGGATATGCTCAAATAGATGGACTGGATTTTGATGAAACATTTGTGCCCGTAGCAAGATTAGAAGCTATTAGAATGTTTCTTGCATATGCTTGTCATAAACAATTTAAAGTCTATCAAATGGATGTCAAGTCAGCTTTTCTAAATGGAGATCTAAAAGAAAAAGTCTATATGGAACAACCAGAGGGTTTCCAACTGTCAGATAACCCTGACTTTGTCTGCAAGTTGAAGAAAGCCTTATATGGGTTGAAACAAGCTCCTTGTGACGGGTATTACAGACTAGATAAGTATCTTCAAGACAAAGGGTTCAAGAGAGGAACAGTTGACAACAATCTATATATCAAAACATAGGGTAATGATTTGCTCATTGTGTTGGTCTATGTATATGACATCATCTTCGGAAGCAATAATGCTTCATTGGTACAATGGTTTGCTTCTGCCATGCAGTCTAAATTTAAAATATCTATGATAGGGGAACTGTCATTTTTTCTTGGTCTGAAAATTACTCAAAGGTCTGAAGGAATATTTCTTTCTCAGAAGAAATATCTAAGAGAAATGTTGAAGAGGTTTCAAATGGAATATTCTACATCTATGAGCACACCTATGGTCACTGGATGCAAGTTAAGCAAGGATGATGACTTACCTAATGTTGATAAGAGTTCATATAGGTCTATGATAGGCATCCTATTGTACATCACAACATCTCATCCAGACATAATGCATGTTGTTGTAATGGTAGGAAGGTATCAGGATGCACCTAAATAGAATCATTTGTTAGCTGTCAAAAGAATATTCAGATACTTGAAAGGAAAAATGAACTATGGCCTATGGTATCCTAGGAATCAGAATTTTCAACTCTCAGTCTATTCAGATGTTGATTGGGATAACTACATGGATGAAAGGAAAAGCACAAGTGGAGGTGAATTCTTCTTAGGAAATTCTCTTATAGCATGGTTGAGCAATAAGCAAGGTTCCATTTCCTTATCGAATACATAAGCTAAATACATTGCAGCTGCCACTTGTTGTACCCAAGTATTATGGATGATTCAGACACTTATAGACATGGAGGTAAAGTATAATGCATCAATCCCAATTCATTGTGATAATACTAGTGCAATTAGTGTGTCAAAGAATCTTGTATTTCACTCCAAGACCAAGCATATACCCATCAAGTATCACTTCTTGAGGGAACATGTAACCAACACTGTTGTTTCTTTGCGTTATATTCCATCCAAAGATCATATTGTTGATATCTTCACTAAACCGCTTGCAAAAGCTCAGTTTGAGTATCTACGCCAGAAGTTGGGCGTGACCCTATTATCAAGTTAAAATAGTCTATTTGATCAGGGGGAGAGTGCTCATAGTATATCTAATTAGGGGGAGAGTGCTTATTGTATTTCTGATTAGAGGAAGAACAGAGTCACTCTTAGTTTTCTTTGACATTGATGTCAAAGGGAGGGGAAAGGTGTGGTCTGGATGCTGTAGTTGGAGGTCTAAGCAGAATAGTGCAGCCTTTCAGGGTTGCCATCAATGCCAAAAGGGGAGATTGTTGGCATGGTTTACAGAAAGAGTGTGCTTGTCATTGATGGCAAGAACAACAACGATGATGGAAAACAAGATTCAGACTTCGAAAGATATGCAAGGAGTGCATAGATCCACAATTCGGCTAAGTGTCGAAGTGACTCTTTAAGGATTCAAAGGAGAAGAAGG
>ML808240.1:108975-122503 GCA_009831015.1 Picea engelmannii
CCAAGTAAACCACCAAACCACTAATACATACCACCTCCGTGATCTGACGTCACACTCCACTACCCGCTACAAGTCACACTCCACTACCGTGCTCTACCTCCACACTCCACCACACTTCCTAAATGTCACACCCACGTCAACAAAGACATGTGGCACAGTCAGATAATGACAAGTGTCAAGCTGAAATCGACATTTCAGGCTCATGCAAATCATGAATCTTAGTGACACGTGATACACACTCGACTCGTGCCATGTCATCAAGTGACGTAAGAAAGTTATGTCACTTCGGTATTTTCACCACCAGCAGATGCCTAAAGTCTCGAAGTGGACATAATTCATCCGATCTGAAGATCACTTCAGGTGCATTCTCAACCGTTGATCAAAATACAGTGGAAGGATAGCGTAAGTAGAATAGTCGAAGTGTCGAAGTAAATGGTGGCCATCCATTACAATGCTTGATTAAGTCCTAGCCGATGGATTAAGCAGTGAAAGGATAAGTGTAAACTGTCCAATCTGTTTGGATAGGTGTCTACATATCATCGACTCCGAAAGATTGATGTACAAAAGAAATGAGAGCTTGAGAATTAAAAGTCCTGAAGGTCAGACTCGTGGAAGAGATCCTGATCGTAGATTCAGGGAGATAGGTGTCAATAGATCTTCCACTCCGGAAGATTTTCATATGGGAAAAGTGAGATTTGAGAGTTGAAACTCCCAAAGACCGTAAGGTTGGAATCAATCGTAGTCGTTGATTTGGAAGGAAGCTATGTGTCGACGGATAGTAGTCGTTGATCGAGTAGCATCACCAAGGGATTGGAGATCAACGACCATGCTCAATTGCAGGGCCAGAACATGCTCGGGTCTTAATTTTTCTTGAGTGGGCCGCAATCAAAACCATGGTATCGCCAAAGGCATACGTGGAGCTCTGTAGTGAATTGTGGGGAAAAAAGCAGGTTTCCCTCAAACTGCCTTTGGCCACACCCGTAATCGTGTGGTCACGTGAGATCATCGCCCAAGGTCATATCGAAAGAAGGAGCTAGCACTCGTTAGACCTAGATCGCGAAGTGCTCGAAAGTTAGGCGTGTGGTCACAGCCATGGTCACATCAACGAAGGTTAAGGGAGGATCTAGCACATCGCTAGGCTCCACTTGGGATATTGGGAGTTGGGAGAATCGAGATGTCTCATACCAAGATTCTTGAAGTTGTGAGTCATGAAGCACCAGTTGATTAGGCATATGGTCATCGCCAGTGGTCACATGAAGGAAGGGGCTTAGAAGCCAAAGAATCCAAAAATGACTGACTATAACTGCCAGAGATTATGAAGAATTGCGACTGCCAGAGAAGCCAAAGAATCTCAAGATAACGACTGCTAGTGATGAACAGGTTCATGATAACTGCCAAAGAAGCCAAAGAATATTTGGATAACGTCCACTGATGATGAACAGATACAACATAATCGCTAGGGAAGACGAAGAGTTTGAATGATGATCAGGCAGAGGACTCGACGTGAAAAAGACATGCAGAACAGAGAAGATAGTGTTCTTTTTCAAGAGTTATGCATGCAGGTAGGAGGAGATGCAGTGCAGTACCTAAAGTGGAGGCCAGTGATGCAGTGAAGAGCATGTAGATGCAGCACATATCATAAAAGGCAGAAGATAAGCTGAACAACAGGCGGTGTTGTGCATAGGAGGAAAAAGAGTTGAGCATAGAAGCAAAAAGATGCAGAAGAGGAATAGAGCATAGAAGTTGAAGAAGGCAGAGGAGACATGGAGTTGTAACAGACCATATCAAAGACAAAGAAAGTAAGTAAATTTTTGTAAGATTCAATCAGGGTGGTAGGGTGGTGCTAGGGAGGATTGTAGTCCTCCAAATTCTAGTTGGTGCTAGAAGATATTCTAGGAGTTGGTGCTTTCTGTCTAGTGGGTGCTAGAGAAACTTGGGAGTTGGTGCTTCCATCTAGTTGGTGCTAGAGAAATCTGAGAGTTGGTGATATTTGCAAGTTGTATCTTTCTATCAGAGGTTGCAACTTCATATTTGAGTTGGAGCTCAAAGACTGTGATGTACATGAAATTTGGAGCTTGATTGACATCCTAAGAAGAAGAGGTTTTCACCCTTTATGGGTTTCCTCAGGAAAATCAGTGTCTCTGTGTATTCTATGTGATTGATAATTGTATATCTATGAATGTTAAGTTATCAGCAACACATTAAGTAATAATCTAGAAAGAATAAAAAAAATAACAAGAAAATTTTCAAGCTTATATACATAACTAATTCACCCCCCCACCCCCCTATTAGTTATATTCCCAACACTATAAAATGAATTTGAGTAGAAAATTGAGAATGATTGTTGTGCTCAAAAGATGAAATGGAATGAATGGACTAAGGAAGTAACATTAACTTGTTTGATCTATTAAATGAATTTGAGTAGAAAATTGACAATGATTGGTGTGCTCACAAGATGATTTGGAATGAATGGACTATGTTCTATGCATCATATTGTAGAAAACACTGCTATGAGAATCCCCACCTAACTCACAACATAAATATTTAGTAAGCTGTGTATACCATATGTTCGATTGATCGATCTAGATATAATTGAATTTTTTTCCATCTTCTGCAGTGTTCCCGTAGCATTTTGCAAGTTAAAAGTGCATAACTAGAATTCTCTCCATTCTTGTTGCCTATAATGTTTCTATAAAGCACCTCGTTTTTATTATTATAGTTAATCTGCATCAGTTGCATAATAATAATAGAATGGAAAAACTAGGGTTTTCACAAGCATAGGGCTTCTACAGCCCTACTAGTCTCTCAAAATTGATAGATCTATTAGATTATTCCAAATACCTAATGGGGAAAGCTCTATTTTTATAGAAGGTCCTCCTAATATATGTTGTGGGGATGAGGTATGGAGCACATGAAAAAAAATTATGAGATATAGAATGACCCAGTCCAACATCAAATATTTGTTGGAAGATGAGCTCGTGGGAGCTCACACTAATCATATCCCACATATGAATAGAAAAGATAGCATTAATCATATCCCACATATGAATATACGAGATAGATTCAATCTAGGGAGATTAAGGCACAAGCCAGATAGGTACAGGGCTTGAAAATCCAAGGAATACAAGTTAATGAGACCTCAGGATTGCATTCAAACTAGCGACCTCTATTAGACGCTGAGACTCTTTTCAGCATAGGTACCCCAAATTCATTAACTCTGTAAACTATTTTGATACCCTCATGGAAGGAACACTACAATTTGATTCTTTAACAGTTGGGGAGTCGAGTGATAAGGGATTATTTGAGCCCTATAGTAAGAAGTAAGGGAAAGGCACTCAACCTAAACCTTCCCATCTTCCCAAGGCACTCAACCCTAAACATCCCCATCTTCCCAACGCACTCAAAGTAAGAAGTGTATGCAAATGAAAAAAAAAAAATCCAGCCAGTACTTGACAAGGATATCAAAATGATTTAGGTGATTGACATATATATTAGAGTACTTATACATTAGTTATTTGCATGATACGTGTCTAAATCCAATCTGAAGGGACCAATGAGGGAAAGATGGGAACCCTTGCTTCGTTACACATCAAAATACCATCTATGACTGAGACGATGGATGGCCTTAATTCTATGATCAAACGAGGATGCAAATGAGATTCTCAGTCAAATATGGTGGAATAACAATAAGGTGGAGCCCATGCTTTGATCTAGGATAGGAGAAATATTTTATATATCCAGTATGGATCAAAACGCCTGGTTACCTTTGGAATTTTGGTCAAAGGATATATCAAGGTTATAGGGAACTCCATAGGTTTTTTTTTCCAGAGATATATTACAGTTACAAAAATGCAATCCAATGAATAATTGTATGAATATTAGTGTAGGTTGATCTTCATGAATGGTTAGTTGAAGAGATGTCGCTAGAAGTTAGCAGAAAAACTATTACCGACTCATCAACTATATAGGAATACCCTTCCAATGTGCATGTTATCGTTATTATGGAAACGAAGTCGAAGAATGTAAGCTCAAATTTACAACAACAAAAAAATTGGAGGAACGATCCAGTCATAGATCCATTAGACCGAGGTATTCAATAGTCATCATGAGATGCTACATTAATATAGACAAGCTCGGACCAAAGGAAGAGCAAGAAAATGTTGGAGACTTTGGTACATCATAGCACAAGACCCAAAGGATCAAAATTGATTGCATACTTAGTGACCAATGTTATGAATGTGACCTAGAGTGCCTCAATAAAACCATGGTGTTCCTCCAAAATAGGTAAGCTCTTATTATACTCCCCAAAAATGATGCTTTCTAAAAAATTTGATCAAAATTTACTCATAGGGGATGGGGGTGTTATTGGTTCTCCTAATTATCCTTTAAAGAGAGAAGAAAAATGGGGATCATGGGAAGCCATAGATAAAATCCTATCCAATGTCCCCTGGAAAATAAGGAGAACATAAAAGAGAATCTAGAACCACTCTCTATCACTAAAATATAGTGACTTCCTCATAAGCAAACTAGATATTCCTTAGGGGGACAAGGGAAAGATGGGAGGGGCGATTTTCAACCACACACTAGAGGTAGAGTCTCATCTCACAATTGCACAAAACAAATCCAAAAAGAAAATCTAGCAAGGAAGGAAAAAGACACTCGATGGGGCCCTTAGAGAAAAATAAACTAGTGGTAAGGTTGAGTTACGGTAATCATGTCTTTTAGTATCAGAGGCTTGGGAATCCCTACAAAAAGATCAACCCTCAAAAGGTTATTGGATCTCCACAAGTCTAGAATAATCCTAATCTAGGAAATTGTGGGAGAGGGGACCAAGATTCAAGGAGAAATGAAAAAAAATATGAAGGATTGGGGTTTTTTGGGGTTGACTCAGAAGGTAAATGAGGGGAGCTAGTAGTTTGGTGGATAAATGGGTCCTTTAGGTTATCTAATTCTTTTTTTTAATTAGGTATTGTAGTAGACCCATAGTCATTGGAAATGGGGGAATATTATTATGTATTCAACATATATAGACCCTATGATAATAAGGTTGAACTCTAGGAAAGGTTGTTATCTCAAGAGTAATTCAAGAAAAAATATATAATTCTAGGAGGGAACCTAAACTTCACAATCAACAAAGGTGAGATTTGGGGCACTTATACCAAAAAAAATCCTCTAGCTAATTTATTTATGAACAAAATGGAGAATTTAAATTGCTAGATCTAGTACCCAATAAACTAACCCCTACCTTGAGGAATAAAAATATTGGAGAAGCAAGGGTGGCCAAGAAGTTAAATATATTTTTGATCTCTTGATCACTTATAACAGATCAAGTTAAAATTAGAATATGGGTGAAATTAGGTGAATCAAACCATCATCTAGTCCTTTTTCAATTAGCAAAGGAATCAAGCAAGCCCTCAATCCCATTCAAATTCAACTTTAGTTGGCTGCAGGAAGAAGATTTCATTACTTTAGTCAAATCTTTGTGGAAGCATTATGATCCCTCTTTAAGAGAATATGCTAGCATTCAATTTTCCTCTAAAAAGGTTCCATCATCCTAGACCTATGACAAGAGAACCAAATATAACAAATCCCTAACTAAAATAGAGGTCAATATAGCATATAATTACAAAGAGGATTACACAAGATGCATAGAAGAAAAAACAAAATCAAAACTAAAATCCTTAGAAAAAAGAGGAGGAAACTTCTAATAGATAAGGAAGAAACTTGGTAGCTAAAGAGATGAGTAGTATGGTTAGCACAAGGATATAAGATATTCCAGATGGATATCGATGGCCACCCACCTATTCCACTAGCTCAAAACATGGTTTTCCACCTTGGCATATTTTCTACGATCTTTTGGGTCATGAACTTTTGGGGTCGTTTTGAGGCCCTAAACAATGTTTTTTTGACATTCGACATAGTCAGTATGTGTTCTTATAAGTTATACCTTTCCAATGAGCTATCATGTGCCCCAATCGGAGATCGTATGCAAATGTTATGCCCTATGGAAGTCGACGTGTCAACTACCCCCATTGAGGCCCACAAACCTTTTGGCATTTCTTCTCCTGGGGTTAGGGTTTTGGATGTTTAGGGTTTTCTCATTTATGTTTTATGTTAAAAAGGATTTGGAGCCTAATTTTAAACACATCTTCTTGCGAATGAGAGTATTTTTCACATCTCTTCTAAGAGATAAGCTACCACCATTCTAGCGAGTTCATTTCACTATGTAATTTTACAGTTTCTGCAGATTTCATTCATTAATAGAAAATGTGTATTAATGTATCTTTGTTTTTCTTGCAATATCTCTATGTATTTCCTTATTATATCTTTTCTTTCATTTCATTCTCAAAATAATCTGGATCAGTGATATCAGAGCAGGTTTCTCCTTCTTGTTTCTTAGTGCATGTACCCAGGGAGGTTAGGGTATAGAGAGTTGGGTCTCGAGCTAGTTTCTCTTGAGGAAAACCAACCCAAGCAGCCTCCCATGGTGGAAAAAAATAAATATGAGGAAGTAGGAGATCATATTCATTTTTTTCTTGAGAAACCCCTCATGCGACAGAGGGACGAAATGATGGAGAATTTTTCCCAAATCCTTCAATGGTTGTCGACAATAGCAGATGTGTCTTCATTAAGAAGTCACTTTGGAGGCATCGCCCCTTTCAAGGTACAAGTTAATTTTGATATTCATGTTTTTTAAAGTTCGATAGATGTGGATGCTTTGGAAAAGTGGTTAAATCTACTAGAAGGTTATTTCTCTGTCCAAAATTTTTCCAATAGGGAAAATATCTCCTTTGTGCTTCTTAAGGTTGTCCCTCGTGTCAAAAATTGGTGGGAAACTTACTATGAGAAAAATTCCACAGAGGAGTCTAGAATGTTTGAGACTGAACCCACTTGGGATTCTTTTATGGATGCCATCAAGGAACAGAATTAACCTATTGGAAACTATGAGTATCAATACATGAGATGGACCACACTATGTCGAGAGAGGGACCAAACAGTGCCAGAGTTCACAAATACCTTCCATACCTTGTGCACCAATTTGGGTATCAAAGACTTCGAGCGACATCTGGTTCTAAAATATCGTGGATGTCTACACATGTACATCCAAATAGAAATGAAGTTTCTGGACATCTCATCATTGGGAGTTGTTTATTGATATGTTGTCAAAATCAAGCAGAAATTTAAGCAACAGAATAAGCGGAAGTTCGGGTTTGCAAATCCACAACAGCCAAAGTATGGTAAAGGAAGCTCTAACTCACAGAATAACCAATCCAAGCCACAGGAAAAGAAGGGTAAAAGGAAGATGAATAAAGACACTGGAAAGTGGTGCAACTTCCACAAAATCCCTTGGAACAACACTGATGAATGTCGCTCGAAACATTCATTGGTGGTCGAGCTCAAAGAAAAAGAGTCGAGCCATGACTCGAACTCTGATTCAGAAAAAAAAGAAAAGGAAACAAATCATCGATGAAGAACCCATTGCTACCATCGTGACCACAATAATACAACCAAAAGAGCCATAGGAACCTAAGGAGGTGGAGCGTATTTTACATTCATAGATGTGGGTGAAGGGGACCCCACTACATTTCGTTGTTGATAGCGGAAGCCAAAAGAACCTCATCTCAGCAAAGGTCATCAAGCAATTGGATTTCCTAACAACACCACACTCACATCCATACAACATCGGGTGGCTTTGCCAGGGTCTAGATCTCTACGTCAACCAACAGTGTCGCTTGTCCTACGACATCAAACCCTTCAAGGATGAGGTATTGTGTGATGTTCCCCCACTGGAAGTCTGTGATATTCTGTTAGGACAACAATATATGTGGAAGTGTCATGTTGTTTATGAGTCTCGACCCCATAGTGTCACTGTTACTCTAGGGGTTCATCTCTACAGGATACTAGAGGTAGTTCTAACTATTGTCCCAAAAAAACAGTTATGCAAAGTAATCTCTCATACAAAAAATTTTATCCTCTTCATGATCCGGTCAGAAGGTGAATAGAAAGAAACTACGACCACTGCAGCCTCGGCCCAACAACTTCCTATCTAGCAGAAGAAGATCAAAAATATTGAAGTAGAGCTCAAATATATTTTTTCTTTGCCTACGAAGGTGCCTCTGCACTACCCAATCAAGCCAATCTATAACAGATCCCTTCATAACTCTATTTTCCACATCCATTTCCAAGCATGATTAGGGTTCCAACCATTATCCCCCACTGAAATAGCTCTTCATGATGCATCTTCACCGACAAATTCCTCCCACACCCAGGCAGATCATGTAACTAGATTGGTTGAATAGATCCAACCCCTCCAACGATAGGTTCATGATAGCCTTCAATAAGCTAAGCAGGATATCTTCTTCATCAAAGCAAGCAACTCACTAAGGTTCATATTTAGCAAAAGCTTCCCTGTCTCCCACGGGAACTTGATGCAATGGGGACCATTGCTTTCTAATGGGGGAAGAATGATCCAAATGGATATCGATGTCCACCCACCTATTCCACTGGCTCAAAACATGGTTTTCCACCTTGGTATTTTTTCTATGATTTTTCAGGTCCTAAACTTCCAGGGCAATTTTGAGGCCCTAAACGACATTTTTTTTATGTTTCAGGGCCCAGGCAATAGATTGGGCCTAGTCGAAATGTGCTATTCTCATATAGATATTTCCAATGACCTATTGTGCACCCAAAATGGAGATCGTATGAAAACGTTATGTACCCTGAGGAAGTTAACGTATCAACTACCCCCAGTGGGGCCCACAAACCTTTTGGTGTCCCATCTCTTGGGGTTAGGGTTTTATATGTTTAGGTTTTTCTCATTTATGCTTTATGTTAAAAAGGCCTTTTGAGCCTCATTGTAAACACATCTTCTTGTGAATGAGCATAGCCCTCTCATTTATTCTCAGAGATAAGTTGTCACCATTCTAGCAAGTTCATTTTGCTCTGTAATTTTACAGTTTTTGTAGATTTCATTCATTAATAGAAATTGTGTATTAATGTATCTTTGTGTTTCTTGCAATATCTATGTGTATTTCCTTATTATATATCCACCTTCATTTCGTTCTCAAAATAATCTGGATCAAAAGAACACAAAAAAAATTCATAATTTTTCTAACCATAGACATAATATCAACACCATATGGAATATGGCAAGAAAAGATGGACCAACGTCTGCCTCATTCAAAGATATTGCAGATTTAGAAGTGGACCACTTTGAATGAATCTATAAATAGGATGATAGAAAAAATATAGTAGAGGTATTTAAGATCACCTCATATTTTCCCATCTTTGTGGGAGAGAAGGATAATGTGAAGTTAATGGCACCAATATCAAAGAAAGAATTAAAAAAAAAAACTACCTAGTTTTCAAAAGGAAAAGAACCCTAGGTCAGATGGCTAGACAATAGAATTTTTCTTGGGATTCAATGAGAATATTGAAGAAGACCTATTTAGAGTTAATGAAGAACCTAGATCCATACGAAAGATATTGCAAGGAGCTTTCAAATCAACTTTTTTGGCCCTAATTCTAAAAAAAGACAAGCCGAATCACTTTAGGCCCATATCACTATACAATTGCATCTATAATATCGTTGCAAAAAGGTTTAAATATTCCTAGCTAAATCCATATCATAAAAAAAATTGGTTTCCTCCCGAGACATATTCATGATGAGATAGAATCATCCCAGGAAGGAATGTATTCTAACAAAACAAAGAAATTACAAGCAATGGTGGTGAAGCTAGATCTTCCCAAGGGACAAAGTGAACTATCTCTATTAAGACTAATGCTCATGCATATAAGGTTTAGTGTGCACTTAGTAAACTTGATTATGAACTTTTTATCCTCAATATCTTTTGAAATTTTAATTAATGGTTCAACCTCTCTTTTCTTAAAACCAACCAGAGGCCTCAAAAATGGTTGTCCATTGGCTTCTCTACTCTTTTCTATCATAGCTAAAGGACTCAAAAAAATATAAGAATAGGTAGCTTGAAATGTATAAAAACAGGAAGAGCTCTAAACTTTACTCAATTACTTCTTTGTTGATGATGTTTTCCTTTCAGTGATGGGACTAGGAGAGATTCAAATAAGCTAAAGGAAATTCTAGATCCATATTGTTTTGCTACAAGAATGACAACCAACATGAAAAAATATTGCATATTCTTCAATGGACTAGAGGAGTCTCATATCATAAACACCCTTCAACTCTTCCCTTATAATTGTACATTCCTTTAGGGAGAGTTTAAATCTTGGGTTTTTTCATAAAAGCTAATGATTGTGGCATAAATTATTGGAAATCGTTATTAGCTAAGGTGAAAAAGAGGATAAACCTCTTGTGCAAAAAATGGCTATCCAGAGATGGAAGATTAATTCTTGTTAGAATAGCACTTAAGCCTATCTCATCATATTGGCACTCTTTGGCCTATATCCCAAAAGGTATATTAGAGAAAATCAAGAGAACTAGCTTCAATTTTTCGTAGTCAGGGAATAGGAAGAAAGAAGGAATACATCTAGTAAATTGATAGGTTATAGCAAATCCAAAAGAATTGATAGGATAGGGGTTGAAAAATATATATCATTTCGAGAAAGAAATAACAACTAAATGTTTGTGGAGACCCATTTCAAAGGATGGACTCTAAAACAAAACTCTTGTTCAAAACTATACAGATCCTATTTTTTATAAGAATGGATTATATGTCCTATTAAATCAACCAATAATGCCTCTATCATATGAAAAGCAGTAGTACGGTCCTTCACATTGATAGAGAACTAGCTAGTTTGTAGGATTGGAAATGGAATGAAGGTTAGGATAGGGATGGATCCCTGGGTGGGTAGTAGTGTTGATTTCAAACTTATAGAAGCTATGATAAAACCCTTCATAAAGAAGGAATTTATAACCTGGCCTAAGCAATTTCCTAAGAGACCTCATCCATATGGAAACAATATTGGGAAGAAGGTTACAAAGCAGATTGTACTAGAAAGGAAAAAGAAGGGGAAATGGGAAGAATATATTGAAAAATTATAATAGATCCATGTTCGAATTAAAAAAACAAAATATGAAGTTTTGTAGACAAAAAACTTGGTATTATGGGTTTACACTCCAAAACTAGGATACAAATCAATTTGTATTCAATAGATGGACCAAAAGAACCTAAATAGTGGTGGAGCACAATATGAAAAATAATATCTCCATTGAAGGCTCAAATATTCACGTGGTTGGAATTTTTGTTTGTTTGTTTGTTAGAAATGCCCGTCGTTTGTGGGGCCAACATTTCAACCGTTGACTAAGAAACCACAACCTAGGGGCATCTATGTCGTCAAAATCACCTGGGGTCGCACCCAGCCTAGGCCACACCAACACTTAACATGGTTGTATTTTTGGGTGTCTCCTCCTGACTAAACACAACGTAATGGTATTGAACTTGAGTAGCCTAGAAAACGAAACCCACACCTTAACCGGTTGAGATAGCGGGAATTGAATTTCAATTTAAAGGACATGGGGGTGGGATTTGATCCACTTATGTGTGCATAGGTCATGATACCAATTAATATAATATCTCTGGGTGAGACCACACATTCAACCACTACCTCAAGGTGCCTCCATGGCTTCAAGTTAGGCCCTCACGGGAAATGAACCTTACACAACGATGAAAATCTCCTCACTTTCCACCATTGGATCCAACCCCTTTAGGCACGTGGTTGGAAATTAGCAGCAAAGCTCTTATATGGAAATTACTTTAGAAAGGGAATAGATATGGGCCAAGAAAATGTGATTTATGTCAAGCAAATAAAAGAAACATAGGCCATTTACTAATATCTTGCATATACACAAAGGAAGTATGGGTTGAAATGGACTCTTTGGTAAGAATAAAGGATAGTTGGCAAGAAGATATAGTTTTAAATGTCTTGGGCAATGAATCCAAAAAACAAAACTTAAAGCTTGCAAGAGACTCCCCTTAATTGTCTCATGGGGCATTTGTCTAGCAAGAATGAAAGAGTTTTCAAGGATAGGTATTATCCATCCCCTCCAATGTGATTCTCAAGCCAAAAATATCTTCTCAAGTTTCAAATTTGATTCATAAGTCAAGTATCATAGATAGTTGACCCTTGCTCTTATTTAAAAAAATAAAGTTTAATGGTAGTTTGATTGAGCTAATTAAGGTAATCTACTAAACAATGGTGTTGGAGGTATTATTTTTCTAAATGATTCCCATATCATATCATATTCAAATCTAGATTAGGGAAATAGACAAATAATTATGAAAATGTTCTATCCCTAACACTACTTCTAAAATTTGTTGCACAACAAGGAATATCATTATTACAAGTTTTTAGTGATTCAATGATTGTAATCAATTGGATGAACGGAAAAAGTAGAATGGTTAGGCTAATATATAAAGAATTTAAAGTATCGTGTTATCTTTGTTTACTATAGTTTGCCTTGAACATGTCTATAAAGAATTTAACAAGGAAGTAGACTCTCTATCCAAGGATGTGCTACAGTTCGCTCATGGTTCATGGCTCTAGAGGGAAATCAAAGATGGCGATATCCTACAAGAACGACATATTGCGACCTTCATCTAATGAGACCATTGATGGCTAGACTTCAAATGACTATCATTTTTTACAATTTTGACAATTTTATGTCTAATTTTGAGGATGTAGAAATTATTTGGATCGGATCATCATATTATATTTCATCTATATTTATGCTTTCAAAGTGGAAAAATTGGAAGAATCGACTTACAAGGAAATTTTAGTGGTAGGTCCCAGTTTAGAAAATTGGGGTCTGGAACCTTCCATAGCCATTTTGAGGCATTAAATGGTGTTTTTTAGAGTTTTGGTGTCCGGAGCTTGTGCACACCCCCTTGAAGGTGTTCTACACTTTGAGACATTTCCATTGATGCAGATCGTGCGTCAATCGAAGTTCCTATGAAAAATCCATGCCTCCCACAAGTTGACCTATTGTGTTGACCACCATGGTATGAGAGGATGCCACGTCAGCATCCTCTCATACCATTTGTGTTATTGTGTGGATGGTGTGTGATTGTAATTTACTATTCTCTATTTTCTTTATTTTATCTATTTCATACATAAGCATAGAATTATCACTTAGAAAATAAAACTTATTTTTTATGTATTACGTAGACTTTTACTATGCAAAAGATATATAATAACATATCTTCTATTTATATTAAACACTTCATATTTTTCAATTTTTTTGTTTTCTTTTCAAACTAAGCAAAATAAAATCTATTGAATGCACCTCCAAAAATGTATTATTATTATGTATTTTTATTTTAACTCATACATTTTTTTTGAAAAAAAATCAATTACCACACTCAATATTGAATAAAACCTATAACATTATTATATTGTAAATTATTTACAACTTTTTTATACTAATTCATAAATATTTTTTAACACTCCATGTTCAAAAATCCTATAACATACCTTCACTTATAAATTCAATTATTTTAATATAATTTTGTATGAAATCTAACCTCTTTATACTATAAATTGTTTATTAACT